>JAXCGZ010000917.1:0-15000 GCA_037179515.1 Halocaridina rubra
CCTATACACAATCTTTCTCCACTCATTCCTATCTATTTGATGCTCTCTTTTCTGCTCCACTGACACTCCATGTACATTCAATGCCCGTTTCAGCCCATCCATTCATCTCATTCTAGGTGTTCCTCTTGGCCACACTCCATTCACTTCAGCACTCCTCATTCTCTTCGTTATTCGTTCAACACTCATCCTTTCCATGTGTCCATATCAACTCAGTACTCTCTGAGCTAACCTATCTGACAGCTATCTCTCAACACTCGTTCTCTACCTGACATCCTCATTTCTTACTCTATCTATTCTAGATCCACCAGTCATACTTCTCAAACACCTCATCTCCTTTAAATTCAATTTGTTCCTTTCCTTCTCTATTGCATTCCAAGTTTTTGCTCCATACAATACTGTTGGCACAATCAAACCTTCATATATGTTTCTCTTTGCATTCTTTCCTAAATATATAGTACAATTTTTTACCCACCTAAACATTTGCTTCCTTCACTCTGTGACTTGCCTCCACATGCAGTCATCCACTCTTTGATACATGCAAACCCAGATACTTTAAGCTATCAAATTTTTCAAGTAACTCCCCTTGCAGTCCTACAATCAATCTGCCAGCTTTAACACACCTTTTGCATCTCATGACTTCCCTTTTCCGTCATTCGCTCACAACTTCCTTTCACACACCATGACAAACTCGGTCACCAAATTATTCAATTCATGCTCAGTATCAGCCACCAGCACAGTATCATCCATGTATAGCAATTGATTCAATTTCCACAACCTTCCACACTTACCTACTAGTTCCAAGCCTCTGTCTGCTACTCTCTCATTTACTCCCCTTAGCACTCCATTCATATACACATTAATCAATCATGGTGACATTATGCAACTTGGATGTAATCCTACATTCTCCTCAAACCAATCACTCATACTATTCCTGACTCTCACACATGCTCCACTATTGATGTAAAAAGCATTGACCGCATTCATCATGTGTAGAGAAATAAGAGTCAGTTCCAGATGCACAGAAAAAGATGATTGCATACTTACTAACGACAGTAAGGTTAGCGATGTATTCAAGTGTAGGATTTGTTCGAAAGTCCATCCTACACCTGTAGATACCATTGTCTCTGGCTGTTACCCTTCGTAGAAGGAGGGAATGCTTAAAGGTGTCAAAAGCTACTTTGGGGCCAGTGTGCGCAGGATTATTCCAGTGCGTGGGTGGGTCATTGCGCATATCATAACTGGAAAAAAAAACACATTTTGGTATGTGAAGCAATGCAAATTTAAAGTATATTTTAAAGGGTTGCAGTAAAAAACCGGTAATGCGACGTTTCACAGAACTGAAAGCATTACCATAAATGTACGGGAGGTGATTTTCGAGAAAAAGAATCTTGGGATTTCAATGTATTATACTACTTATTTCTTTTGTAAGTATTCAACCAAATACTCTCATACATAAATTGTTGATTATGATATTTATATCTGTTTACATAGAGTTTATGCAGACACGCACAAGCACATTACTACTACTACTACTGCTGCTACTACTACTACTACCACTACTGCTGCTACAATTACCACTACAACTACTGCTACTCTTGCTGCTGCTGCTACTACTACTTCTACTAATAATAATAATAATAAAAATAATAATATTATTATTATTATTATTATTATTATTATTATTATTATTATTATTATTATTATTATTATTATTATTATTATTATTATTATTATTGTTATTATTACTATTATTATTATTATTATTATTCTTATTATTATTATTATTATTATTATTATTTATGTTGTTTTTAGTTTTGTTAAAGCTTGATACACTTAGTAGAACTTCTTTAATGTCTACTGAAAATAATGAAGAAATTTCTTGAAGAGGACAGACATTGGACGTCTTCTGTATAGAAAGCGGGTATTCATAGGAATCTCTGTACGCGCTGTTATTAATCTTTTGAGCAAATGTTATTTTTGCTATTGGCAGTACTTTGTTCTTCCACAATTAGGTTAGCTGAGGGTTAATTTGGTTAAGGTAGGGTACAGTTAACTACAGGTATTGAGTTAACGCTAATGTTTGGCTAGTACAGTGGTAGTGCGCTGGATTCGTATTCATGAGGTTGGCAGATCGGTTCCTATCCAAGACCGAGAGGTTAAGCTGTTTACTGGGCACCACAGATGGGGGTTGGGGCTTGCCCCGGTTGACGTTTTGAGGAGAATCTCAGATGGATATCGGAACTGAAACCTAGCAACTTTTACCTTTTACCTTTTTTAACTATCAGAATGTTTTCTTTCCTTGTTTCCTGACTCGAAGAATTTTCAGTACTGTTAATTTCAGCTTTGTTATTTCTATTAAGCATTTTACAAATGAATGCCTTAATTTTTAGTTATATTCTTCGTTGTGTGTGTTCTTATGAAAACATGAATAGGAGCAAATGAGCACGAACATACATACATGCATACATACATACATACATACATACATACATACATTCATACATACATACATACATACATACATACATGCATACCTACATACATACTTACATATATACATATGACGTATAGATCACGCCCAAGGGTGGCAAGTGAAGTGTTCTGGCACCCCGTGTTCAAATAGGGAATTTTAAGAGTTCAATCTATGTTGCTGAGAATAGGTCTACATTTCTGCAGGAGAACCCGCATCGTTGTATCCACCCTCCTACACCATATGTTATGGGGTATTTCCTCTATGTAGGGATTTTTGTACTTTCAATTCTTATTGGCGGAGGCATGTTCACAAGCCATGCCAACCTCCTCTTTGTTATATGTTTTGAAAACCCCAGGAATTAAATAGGTCAAGCAAAGTGTTAGGTAAGGTAGAGTATTGTAAGAGTCCTTTCAGAGAACAAGTAAGGGGATGGGGCACTGAGGCCTAGAGAAACTCTGTGGCTTATAAATACATACATACATACATATACCTTGGCTGTTTCCCCCTTTAATTGAGGGGTAGCCGACATCAAGAAAGGAAAACAAATAGGGGGATTACTTTGCTCTATGGGCAATGACAAGGGAGCTAGCGACCGTTCAGATGGCACTGCTGGAGTGCCACAGCCAATCCTCCCTGCTCTTCCACAACCTGTGTCGCTTCACAACTGCCAGCTCCTCCTACTGCCCCTACCACAGGGCTATCTCTGTAAGATGCAGCCCCGTGGTAACAGCAGATGCCCATCAGAGCCGCGTCACACTCGCTCGCCACTGATTCCTATTCCTAGCACGCTCGCTTGCTTCCCTCACATCCATCCTCCTATCATTCAGGGCTCTCCTTACTCCATCCATCCATCCAAATCTAGGCCTCCCTCTAGCATTTCTCCCATCAACTCTCGCATTCATCACCTTTTTCAGCAGCCTTTCATCATCCATCCTTTCCACATGGCCAAACTATCTCAGAACATTCATATCTACTCTGGCTGCAATTTCTCTCCTCACACCCGTTCTTGCTCTCACCACTTCATTCCTAACCCTATCCAATCGAGATACACCAATCATACTCCTCAGGCATTTCATCTCAAACACATTTAGTTTCCGTCTCTCACTTACTTTCATACCCCATAACTCTGATCCATACATCACAGTTGGCACAACCACTTTCTCATACAAAACTTTCTTAACATTCATTTCCAATCCTCTATTCTTCATCACTCCTTTCAATGCACCCAACACTTTACATCCTTCATTCACTCTGTGACACACATCTGCTTCCACTCCACCATTTGCAGCTATAACCGAGCCTAAATACTTAAACTGATTAACCTCCTCAAGTGTCTCTCCATTCAACATAACATTCAATCCAGCGCCATCCTCATTTCTTGTACACCTCATAATCTTACACTTTCCCACATTCACTCGCAGCTTCCTTCTCTCACACCATTCCAATTTCTGACACTAACTGACACAGCTTTTCCTCTTTTATTTTTTTTTATGATTGAGACACCAGGACAGGCAAAAAAGCAAAAAACAAAAATCTATCCTCATCGAGCCTGGGCACGAAGAAAACATAAAGAGAAATAGAGATGATGAGTATTGTGACTTGTCAGATGTGAAGGGATAATAAGACATGTGTAACAAATATCCAAGAATATTCGGTGTTGATATGGGCATAGAAAGAGAACCGTAACTGAAGGAAGACTTAACATCGAACTGTTATGGACAGTCTTACTTAAGTCCACAAGACCCTTCAGCTGTAAAGTGACATCACTTACCTCTCACCCATGATTGAATCCAGGGCTTGAGGTGTAGTAATATACTTTGGTAGGAGAGGTATATATATCAACACGTAACATGCATACATACTTATATACATGCATGCATACATACAAACATACATGTATGCATACATACATACATACAAACACGCAAATACGACTATGAATATGAATATTTATGTATGTATGTATATATACATACATATATTCACATATATATATATATATATATATATATATATATATATATATATATATATATAAATATATATATATATATATATATATATATATATATATATATATATATATATATATATATATATATATATTGCTATCTACGTTTCTATGTGAAGAGTAAGTATTACAACTCTTAAAACTTATTTCTAATGCATTAAAAAGTCTCATATCAACTTTGTATATTCACATTTAGCTTTATGAATATATATATATATATATATATATATATATATATATATATATATATATATATATATATATATATATATATATATATATATATATATTATATATATATATATGTATATATATATATATATATATATATATATATATATATATATATATATATATATATATATATATATATATATATATATATATATATATATATATATATATATATATATATATATATATATATATATATATATATATATATATATATATATATATATATATATATATATATATATATATATATATATATATATATATATATATATATATATATATATATATATATATATATATATATATATATATATATATATATATATATATATATATATATATATATATATATATATAGATATATATATATATATATATATATATATATATATATATATATATATATATATATATATATATATATATATATATATATATATATATATATATATGTATATATATATATATATATATATATATATATATATATATATATATATATATATATATATATATATATATATATATATATATATATATATATATATATATATATATATATATATATATATATATATATATATATATATATATATATATATATATATATATATATATATATATATATATATATATATATATATATATATATATATATATATATATATATATATATTATATATATATATATATATATATATATATATATATATATATATATATATATATATATATATATATATATATATATATATATATATATATATATATATATATATATATATATATTATGAGTGTGACACCGGTACAGGCAAGAAAACTGCCCTCATCCATATAGGCCCGGGCACAAAGAAATCATTAAGATGATGGGAAAGAAAAAGGTTAAGAACAAGGCAGAGATGAGGTAATGATACACAAAGGAAAAGCACATGCTGGAAGAATAGTGAAAGTACTAAGGACCTAGAGATATGGCAGGCTTAGGCCCAGAGATGACGATATATCCTCTTTTTGAAGGAAGATTGGCCGTAAGAATTAGGAAAGATAGAAGGAGGAAGAGAGTTGCACAGTCTGTAGGTAGATGGGAAGAAGCAATATCTGCACCGACTAATTCACTAGATACAAATCTCTACAGAGTACCTATGACACAAGGCCGTTTGGCGAGTGTTACTCGGCCTCGGCAGTGGAGGAGCGATACGACTCGCCAACTCGTCAGAGCAGCGATGGAAGTAGTAGCGATAGAGAAGAGAAAATTTTGAAACCTTATAGCAAAGAGGAAGAGAATCCATTTTAGAAGTAAGAGAAGGATATTTTATGAGATTGATCGCCTTAGGTTCAACCCTATCAAGAAGATAAGTATAAGAGGAAGCACCCCAGGTGTGATAGCAGTACTCTAAGCAAGGGCGGATAAGACCTTTATAGATTTTAAGTAACTGTAAAGAGTTAAAGTAATAACGAAAACTAAACAGAACCCTTAATTTTTTGGATACAGATTTAGAAATTTGGATTATGTGATTCCTACAAGACAAGTTAGAGGCTATCTGGATTCCTAATATATTAATAGAATTAAGAGGGTAATCTAGTTTGTTTCGAAGACAATAGGACTATCAGGAGTAGAAGATAAAAATGTATCCAGAAACAGTATTTTGGAGAAATTAAATTTAGCAAAATTTTGGGTGCCCCACTCAGATACTCTCTGCAAATCTGAGTTGAGAGTAGAAGAAAGAGTGACACGAGACAGATTACGAGTAGCAAATAAAGGTTGTGAAGAAAAGAAAGAGTTAAAATGGAGAGCAGAATCGTCGGCAAAGGCGTGAAGGAGAGAGGAAGATGTTGACTGAAGAAGATCGTTAATGGAGAGAAGGAACAGAATAGGAGAACAGGGAAATGGGGTAAAGCCATAGGCAGGGAGTTTGGCTAACAGAGCCTTGTGCCAGACTCTGTCAAAAGCATTAGAGCTATCAAGGGCGACGACAAATGATTCCCCTTAGTTCCTCAGAGAAGATGACCATACATGAGTAAGATAGGACAGGAAGACACCAGTGGATCTTGCCTTGCAGAAGCCATATTGGTGATCGTAGATAAATGAGTTAGAGCCAAGGCATTTCAAGAAGTGAGCATTGAGCCAAATTTCAATAACATTAGTGATAGAAAAGGTTAGGGCAATAGGTCGGTAGTTTGAAGGAACAGAGCGGTCATCATTCTTAAGAACAGGTTGCACTAGATTATGATTCCAAGATGAGAGATAGGTACTGGTTGAGGGAATGAGGCGAAAAATAACAAACAAACAAACAAACAAACAAACATTTATTTCCATTTTGTACAATGGTTATTCAACATTAATAGTAACTTATAAGTAGACATGTAATTAAACTAATAAATAAGAGGGTAATACATATAGTTAAATTAAATGTAGCTTTCATAGAAAATAATAATGATGTAATGAAAATGTTAACAATAATGTTAATAATAAAGTAGTAAGTATGCCACTAGATACAGGATCGTTATTATAGGCATCATTTCCATATTTGTGTCCTTACAATGAGAATAATTAGTTCTTAATGAGCAGCAACTATTTGTCCAAAAGAAAACTATATAGTTTGCCTTTGAAAGCTGTGAAGGAGGATGCATTTTTAAGATGCTCTGGAATATTATTCCAGAGTGTTGGCCCTTTGATAGTGATCATCTTTGAACCTGCTTCTGTGTTTGTTCTGTGAATAAAGAGCTCACTGCTCTGTCTTGTGTTGGTTCCCCTTATATCCCTGACTGTTTTTAAATCAAATAGCCAGCTAGGATAATGATGGTTCAAAATTTTGAAAACAAAAAGATAAATAGCATAAGCGACCTTGTTTTCTGCCCGCAGCCACCCAAGTTTATTGAGAGCTGGTGTGATGTGGTCATATTTTCTTATTCCTCCCAGGGCAACTCGAGCTGCAAAATTAATAAGCTTCTATATTCTGTTTATCTGAGTCATAGTGGTAGCTCCCCAAACAGTTGTGCAGTAATTAATGTGACTTAGGGCTAGAGATTCAACAACAGTTATTCGAGTGGTATTCTCAAAATTGTCTTTTATACGTGATAAGTACATTAATGTTCCTGTAACCTTTTTGCATACTTTATCTATGTGGGAATCAAACAACATGTGGTCATCAAAGTGAATTCCTAGGTTTTTGACTGTTTTGCTAGGTGTGATAATATTGTCGCAAAAATTAATTGTTGTGTTTTCTGGAATCTGTGCTATGTGGAACCTTGAACCAATAAATATGCACTGTGTTTTACTTTCGTTAATTAACAGCCCAATTTCTTGGAAATAGGTTTTAATTTTTGACAGAGTGTTTTCTGCTCTTAAAGTTAGCTCTGGGAGATTATTATTATCACCACTAAGGAGTAGTTGAGTGTCATCTGCATATTGTACGACTAGACAGTCAGAAATGAGAGAAGATAGATCATTTACGTTAATGGAGAAGAGGATAGAACCAAGTACTGATCCCTGTGGAACACCAAATGATGCATTTTTTGGCACAGAGATAATGTTGTTAAGACGAATAGACTGTTTACGATTAGATAGATACTCGCTAAACCAGCTTGGATCAATATTTAAGTTAGTACATTTACTCAAAAAAATTTCATGGTTTACACTGTCGAAGGCTTTTGATAAGTCCAATAATAAAAGCAGAGATATTTTTTTCATATCTATATTATTATAGATACTATTCGTAACTTTAAGCAGTGCAGTTTCCGTCGAGAGTTTCGGTCTGAAACCATGTTGGTTAATACTTAATAGTCTATTTGATTCTAAATATGACATAAGTTGGCATGCAACAATTTTTTCTAATATTTTTGAGAAAATGGGTAGCAGGGAAATGGGACGATAGTTTGTCACATCTTCTCTGTCCCCCTTTTTATGCAGAGGTATTACATGTGATATTTTCCAAGAGTCAGGAAACTTTTTAGTAACAATGGAAGTGTTCATAATAGTTAGAATATAGGATGCAATCATGGGTAGAGCATCTTTGATGAACTGAAATGGTATACCATCTAAACCATAAGAGCCAGAGTTTCTTAGGCTCTTTATGGTAAGAATTAGGGTTGCACAATCGATAGGATTTATCTTGAAGTACTCTCTTGTGATTACATTGGAAGAATTGTCATTTAAGCAATTACTCATACTCACTGAGTTGATGTTTTCTTGAGTTTTTTCATATGTATTTTTGCCAACGTTAGCAAAATAGTTATTAAAGATTTCCGCTTTGTCTTTCAACTCCATAATATTTTCATAACTTTCTGAGGTACTCTTTTCATTTGGTATCATGCTTCTTATCACTTTCCGTGTTGCTGCTGTATCATGTCTAGAGTCATTAAATTGTTTTTTGTAAAAGTCTTTTTTACTTACACTGATGAGAGATCTGACACGTTTCTTTTCTGTTTTATAACGTTCTCGGGGAGTCATATCATATCTATTCATTTTTAGCTCTCTGATTTGCATTGCCTCTTTGATATCATTAGTTAGCCAGGGGGCTGAGGGGCGGGTTATTTTTCTTGTTACAATGGGTGCACAACTATCTAAGCATTCAAGGAAGACTTTTGTTAAAATCTCAACCTGCAAATCGACGATATCTGGGTATTTAATTCTATTAAGTACATTTATGTTGTTGATTAATGTTTCACAAAAGATATCAGGGGAGTAATTTTTTAGACACCGGAATGTCTTGAAGAGAGGCTTCTTTTTGGGCTTGTTTATGTTTAGCATAGCAATGTTCAGCTCGTGGTCTGCAATTGGGCAGGGAACTACGTCCCAATGGGGTATACTTTCCACTTTATTTGTTATTATCAGATCTATAAGAGTCCTAGAATTAGGGGTTATGCGGGTCGATTTTGTCACTATTTGTGTTAACTTCACAGTGTTGATCACCCTTTTCATTTTGTTATCTGCTGAGAGCAAGTCATCATTAAAGTCACCAAGTATGTATATGGGTTTATGACGCACACAGATATTTCTGAATGTTTCTAGCGGATGATTGAATGAACTGGTAGGTGCTTTAGGGTGACGGTAAACACACCCTACAATGAAAGATGGAAGTTTCTGATACTGCACAGTGATCCATAAATCTTCGAGCTCCTCAGTTTTTTCTAAACCTGTGGTTATTTCTGATACACTAAGATAATTTCTAACATAAATACAGACCCCACCCCCTCGGCCATGGTCATTGCGAAATATTTTAAACTCTGGGATATTCACATATTTATTTTCAGTTGTAGGACGAAGCCAAGTTTCACTTACACAGAAGCCGTCTATGTTGTAGTCTTTTGTTAGCATTATTATTTCCTCAAAATGAGCGAGCAGGGACTGAGCGTTCACATGTACTAATGTTACATTCTTACTATGTTTCATTAGGGTGGTATCCATAGTCATAGTTGTAGTTTCGACTGTGTGATTCTGCTGGGAATTCATCATTGTAGTGTGTTCTGGGGTTAGCCCATGGATCCTGGTGTCTGTACCTGCTGTTGGATGTGTAACGCTGGGTTGAGTACGTGCCGTGGTATGATCGGGCCTTCCCAAAGTTTGTATGCCTAGGTGAGTGTCTAGGGTTGTAAGAGCCATCACTCCAGGAGAAGTCTCTCGTGCGTAGATGGTGATAAGAGAGGTTTGTATCATGCCTCTTTCTGTAGTCTCGCATATAGGGGATTGTTTCATTAGCTCTTTGCTTGTTTATTTTGGTATGACTGTAGTTTGGGATATATTGTAGAATACCCAGGTTGTGTCCATTGTTTGCCCCCGCGATATGGCTGGACAATTGTGCCTGTAGGCCATTGATTCAGTTTGTAAGGCACATATTCAAATCCTCTTGATATCGTTATTGCGAAGGAAACCCAATTTGGTTTGCGAGAAAGCTCCTTAATCAAGACTTCTTCAGAAGGAATGCCTTGATTTGTCAATGTATTACGTATCTCTCTCTCAAAGGGGTTGCCAGGAATGCAAATATATATTTGAGCTGTAACCCTTGCACTTGCATTATTGGGCAACTGTGGCTGTGGGGGAGAGGACTTCGATGGAATGTTTAGAATAGAGACTGCTGCTATTTTGTCTTTTCTGTTTTCTTCATTGTTTTGCAGCCTATTGCTGGGTTGGTTATTTGTGCTGGAAGGTGTAATTTGGTTGTCCTGGTTAGTGATAGTTGCTGTGTTGTTAGGAGTAGTGGAGATTGGCTCTATATCTTCTTCGCTGTTTTGGAACTCTTTACCAGGTTGGTTGTTTGTGCTGGGAAGAATCTTGTTCTGGTTAGTGCCTGTTGTTGTATTGTTAGAAGTAGTGGGGAAGGACGCTGTTGTTTCATCACTATTTTGTAACCTGTTACTGATTTGATTATTTATGCTAGATGGTGTATTCAGGTTGTCTTGTTGACTATCACTTTTATCTGGATCTACCTCTTCTTTTCACCTTTTCAGCATCTGCTTCCAAAATTTTCACCTTATCTGCAAGACTTTCTATCATTCGATGTAGGTCTCCTAGGTCGTGTGTTTTTTCAGATTCTATGGATTTTACAACCGAAATTTGAGATTGAAAGAGTTTGTCAAGTTCACCATTCATTGAGATATTCAGGACACTTGCGATAAAAATGATTATATTTATAATTATATCTTTTTTACTCGCTTTTTTATGATGTGTTTACCACTGTGTTGTGGAAAGAGTTCCACTACCTTTGAAAGCAATAGTTGACTTGTTTGGTACAGAGTGACTTTTTTTATTTTTTCCAATTCCCTTCTGATGTCCTCACGTGAATATACGAATATTTTGTCCAGAGATGATATAAACACTTCAGGAAAATTATCAGTATTTACACATGGAAGGTCAAAGAGGTCAACATTTTCCGATGAAGACATTCTGGTGTGAATGGGAGGGGAACTGCGGTATGAGGGGAACTACAGGTTCACCAAAGAAAGGTTCTTTTTAGGTCGGTCGTGAGAGGTTGTGGTTGAAATCGGTAATACTGGGAGAGACAATTTCAACGGTTTCTGATATGTTATAAGATTATAATGAATTTGCTTTGTATCTGTTTAAACACTAAAGTTGTAATAATCACTCTGACTTAAATTTGAAGATTTATATTTCAGTATGCTTTCGTTAATTTTATAGCTGTGAATTTAAACTCTGTCACTTGATAATCGCAATATTATCGGGAGCTCAATGCGTACACGGGAGCCAGTTCATCTGGAAACTCCTTAAGGAACATTGCAGGGATTACATCGGAACCAGATACCTTGTTCATCTTTAGTGAGCAAATAACCTTATGAACTTTGCATGATTAAAGAATAAGGGAGGGCATAGGGTTAGAAAGAGGTAAAGAGTGAGGAACACGTGCACAGTGATTATTTAAGGAAGAGTTGAAAAAACTGTTATATATATATATATATATATATATATATATATATATATATATATATATATATATATATATATATATATATATATATATATATATATATATATATATATATAAAATATGGAAACCGACATTATGAATAAGCTCCATATCCATTGTTATACAATTACTTATTTGACAATGTACAAAGCTGTGCAAAACGTTATAATTCCAGTAAATTAGCCGACTCAATGAATAATCTCAATGACAATGATATAGTGATTGTAAGAACTTTAGGTAAAGAAAATACACACACACACACACACACACACACACACACACACACACACGCACGCACGCACGCACGCACGCACGCACGCACGCACGCACGCACGCACGCACGCACGCACGCACGCACGCACGCACGCGCGCGTGCGTGCGTGTGTGTGTGTGTGTGTATGTGTGTGTGTGTGTGTGTGTTTGTGTGTGTGTGTGTGTGTGTGTGTGTGTGTGTGTGATTACCTAATTGTGATTACTTAATTGTGTTTACGGGAAAGAGACCAAAGCTCGTATCTTCCCGTCTCCTGATCGGTTCCATTTTATACTTAGTGATACTTATCATACCTGTCCTTAAAACTATGGATTGAGATAGCATTAACTACCTCCTCGCTTAGCCAATTCCAATTATCAACTACTCTTACACTGAAAAAGTATTTCCTTACATCCTGCAAACAAGTTTTCTTACCAAGCTTCAATCTATGACCTCTAGTTCTAGAGCCAGCCATATCGAAATATCGATCCCTATCCACTCTATCATAACCATGAAGGAATTTAAAGACTGTCACCATATCCCCCCTTACTCTTCTAGCTTCGAGTGATGGCAAGTCTAATTCCCTCAGCCTCTCATCATAACCGAGATTGCATATTTCTGGCACCAGTTTCGTGGCATGTCTTTGAATTTTTTCAAGCTTAGCTATGTGCTTTTACAAGTGCGGATTCCAAAAGGGGGCTGCATATTCCAGTTTTGGCCTCACATAGGTTACATAAATATTTCTGAACATTTCCTTGTCCATGTGCCTGAAGGCTACCCTTACATTTGATAAGAATGCATATGCTGCCCTTACTACGCCATTTATATGTATTTCTGGAGACAAATCTGGCAGTATGTTTACTCCTAGATCTCTCTCATTTTCTGTCTCTTGAAGTTGTACTCCAGCCACCGAGTAGTCAAGCTTGGGCCTTCTTGCACTTGTACCCATTCTCATTACCTTACATTTTGAGGTATTGAATTTCATTAGCCACTTTTCTGACCACTCATGCAGATTATTTAGATCCTCCTGAAGTTCTCTACCATTGTTCTCGTTTTTTACTTTCTTCACAATCTTTGCATCATCTGCAAACATATTCATGAATGAATTTACAGACTCTGGTAGGTCATTTACATATACAAGGAACAAAAGTGGCCCTAAAACTGAACCCTGTGGAACTCCACTACTAACTCTTCTCCATCCAGACACTGAGTGTCTTACTCTAACCCTCTGTTCCCTTCCTTCTAAGTAAGTTTTTATCCATTCCAAGACATTTCCACCTATTCTAGCCATTGATTGCAGCTTCCTAATAAGTCTCCCAAGTGGAACAGTGTCAAACGCTTTCTGGAAGTCTAGGAATATGTGTGTGTTTGTGGGTGTGTGTGTCAACATTTAGTGCGTGGTGATATTGATATATATCATCAAGAGTAATTTGCAGCAGCTATAGCACCGTTAAGGCATCATCATGCATAACTGTGGATGAAAAGAGCCATATTATATATTGACATAATTTCTTATGTTTGGGAAATATTTGAATAGAAAATAATAATTTTTATTTTTATTTCACCTTTTATGTTTTATGTCATTACTAATTCCCATTAATGGGGAAAAAAGAGCTGGGGAATGAAGGCTAGATAATGCCCTTCTCCTAACTTTCCATGGTGGGCTTGATTGCGTTTTTTTTTTTTTTTTGTCACATTGAATTACCGTTATTGGGGATAGACAGAGAGAGTAGAGCTGGGGAACAAGGCTTCAAACCCATTCTAATGCCGCGAAGTGGTTTCTGATAGCGGATTATTTTTTTTTTCACTATTGATCCCACGATGAGGGTGGATACAGGCAGGTTGGAGTGAGGGAATTAAAAGCTGGATGCACATCTGAATGTCAAGCGCTGTGTTAGGCTACCACATCCCTAGTCGACTGTAAAACTCACTGCTATGATCAGGGGTACCAATGTCTCCGAATCTCCTCAACTGGGTTGGCACCCCTTTTGTCGCTCGAAACGCTTCCATCCTCTGCATAATAGATGATGATGATGATCAATAAGTCAACCACTTCCCCCCCCCCCGATATTAAAGAAAAAATGCCAAATTATGCAAACCTTCAATCATTAAGATGAAGTTCATAAAAGATAAATACGTGTCGTTCTTTCAATAGTTATATGTGATATAAGGCTCTACCCCCCACCAGAGGAGGAAATAATGCAAAACGTATTATCTCATTTGCCCCTTCTAAGGCCATGTTGGTTGCATCTATTCCCTCCTCCCCCTCCCTCCTTCCCCTCATTGTCGACTCACTATTCCATGCTTCTTCTCTTGACATCAATTTTTGTTTTCTATTACAACGAAAATAGTGACGGAAACAACTACAACAACAACAACAACAACAACAGCAAAAACAACAACGACAATAATAATAATAATAATAATAATAATAATAATAATAATAATAATAATAGTTATAATAATAATAATTATAACAATAATAATAATAATAATAGTAATAATAATAATAATAATATGTACGAGAGATTTTGTTTTAGTAAATTTATTGCCCACGAAAGCATCATTCTAGTACATAACTCAAGTGACATTGAAATAAGTTTTGAAACAA
>JAXCGZ010000917.1:17500-34779 GCA_037179515.1 Halocaridina rubra
TTTGGCAGATGTAATCCTTACGCTGAGTGCATGCCTTTGCTAACCTCAGACCGTGACGGGGCGCGAACCCTCGACCTGACGCCTCAGAGTCGGAGACGCTACCGACTGAGCCACGGCGACTACATATATATATATATGTATATATATATATATATATATATATATATATATATATATATATATATATATATATATATATATATATATATATATATATATATATATATATTGCAGGCTGTGTGTTTGTCTGTGCATGAGGATACAAAAGGAAGGATAGTTTTGATGCCAATGAGTAGGCCTTTTATCACTAGGTAAAATATATTCAGAAACTCTTTTTACCTAGTAAAGTTAACGACTCCCACAACACTAAATAACCCGGTCAATTGTCAGATTAGGTTAGGCATTAAACTAACCTAACCTAATCTAACCTAACTGAACTATTTACGTGGTCATTTAATGCACTTAGAATCACTGTCTTTATTTGATCCTTTTTTTTTCTTAAATATGTTATTGGCTACACACATGCAATCATTAAAAAATAAAAAGATATATATATATATATATATATATATATATATATATATATATATATATATATATATATATATATATATATATATATTATTCTGTTTATTTTATTTTATTGTACCCCAAAAGATATATATATATATATATATATATATATATATATATATATATATATATATATATATATATATATATATATATATATATATATATATATATATATATATATAATTCTGTTTTTCTTTAATGGAGAATGTATTTTACCTCACTAAGATGAGTCATACTTAGATTTGTATTAATTTCTTGAGAACATAAATTTCCATGTGTGGGGGGGAGGACGATGTATGCTATTCAGAGTCACAATTAAGTTCTTTGTCGAGTTGCCAAATGGAGGAAACCTTATTGGTTTTGCTTTTGTCGTCATGACTCTTGCCTTAGGAGGAAGAAGGCAAATCATTTTTCTTGGTTCGATATTCTCTTTGTACTTAAGGATCGATTAATATTTGGGACAAGTAAATGTTTTTTTTATGTTCATAATAATGTTTTATTAGAATATTGATGTGTTCTTTTCCTCACAAACTCAGACCTTCAAAGACAATAAATTCTTTTTAATATGAAGTTAAGCTTAAAAAACAAAATAGGCAGCCTTTGCAATATCAACCAAAATTAATACTGTGTCTTCTTTCTTTAAAGTTGGCTAACCAGTACATGACTCTCTCTCACCTTATAGCATTAAATTTGGTTGCCAATGGGGGGGGGGATATGCATTTGACTCTTTACTTTCATAGGCAAAAGTGAGGCCACTTATTATTCTAATCTTCTTGTTAGGAATAGAAGTATTTCCTCCTGTAGGAGATTCACCCTCTTCAGTTTTCCTTCAAGTGACAACCCTGACTAGAGCTGTAAGTTTGTCATGTGGAACTCAAAGAAATTGTCTTTGTGCATATACTCATCTTATGAGAGAGAAAATAGTCTTTATTCGTATGTACAGGCCTTATCACTACCTAAATTATTGGATTCGGTTTTACGTCACGAACTCCCTTTTCTACTAAGGGCTAGGACGGTTGCCTTCTTACGAAGGACTTGTTTTGGCAGATGTAATCGTTACCCTGAGTGTATGCCCTTACTAACCTCAGTTCGTGACGGGGCGCGAACCCTCGACCTGCCGCCTCAGAGTCGCAGACGCTACCGTTTTGCCACGGAGACTACCACTACCTAAATTATTATACGAATATATATATATATATATATATATATATATATATATATATATATATATATATATATGTATATATATATATATATATATATATATATATATATATATATATATATATATATATATATATATATATATATATATATATATGTATATATGTGTGTGTGAGTTTGTGTGTGTTAAGAAGCTTTTCGCATTCCAAGCAGAATATAAACTGGCTCTATAGGAATGTACACTATACCGATACCCACCTAAGCATATATTATTTTTATGGAAATATGAAAGATTGGACACACTAGCACATAGGTTTTCTCTATTTGGATATATCCGCGAAGACTACATGGTTTACTTTTACAGAGGTTTCTATAAATATTATATTTTTGAAAACTGTTGGAGTTTTATTATGCAATTAATTTCTGGTATTTAATTTTTGCCTTAATACTTATATATATATATATATATATATATATATATATATATATATATATATATATATATATATATATATATATATATATATATATATATATATATATATATGTGTGTGTGTGTGTGTGTGTGTGTGTATATATATATATATATATATATATATATATATATATATATATATATATATATATATATATATATATATATATATATATATATATATATATATATATATATATATATATATATATATATATATATATATATATATATATATATATATATATATATATATATATATATATGTGTGTGTGTGTGTGTATGCATATATATATATATATATATATATATATATATATATATATATATATATATATATATATATATATATATATATATATATATATATATATATATATATATATATATGTGTGTGTGTGTGTGTGTGTGTGTGTGTGTGTGTGTGTGTGTGTGTGTGTGATTACCTAATTGTGATTACCTAATTGTGTTTACGGGAAAGAGCCCAAAGCTCGTATCTTCCCGTCTCCTGATCGCTTCCATTTTATACTTAGTCATACTTATCATACCTGTCCTTAAAACTATGGATTGAGATAGCATTAACTACCTCCTCGCTTAGCGAATTCCAATTATCAACTACTCTTACACTGAAAAAGTATTTCCTTACATTCTGCAAAGAAGTTTTCTTACGAAGCTTCAAACTATGACCTCTAGTTCTAGAGCCAGCCATATCAAAATATCGATCCCTATCCACTCTATCATAACCATGAAGGAATTGAAAGACTGTCACCATATCCCCCCCTCACTCTTCTAGCTTCGAGTGATGGTAAGTCTAATTCCCTCAGCCTCTCATCATAACTGAGATTGCGTATTTCTGGCACCAGTTTCGTGGCATGTCTTTGAACTTTTTCAAGCTTAGCTATGTGCTTTTTCAAGTGCGGATTCCAAAAGGGGGCTGCATATTCCAGTTTTGGCCTCACATAGGTTACATAAATATTTCTGAACATTTCCTTGTCCATGTGCCTGAAGGCTACCCTTACATTTGATAAGAATGCATATGCTGCCCTTACTATGCCATTTATATGTATTTCTGGAGACAAATCTGCCAGTATGTTTACTCCTAGATCTCTCTCATTTTCTGTCTCTTGAAGTTGTACTCCAGCCACTGAGTAGTCAAGCTTGGGCCTTCTTGCACTTGTACCCATTCTCATTACCTTACATTTTGAAGTATTGAATTTCATTAGCCACTTTTCTGACCACTCATGCAGATTATTTAGATCCTCCTGAAGTTCTCTACCATTGTTCTCGTTTTTTACTTTCTTCACAATCTTTGCATCATCTGCAAACATATTCATGAATGAATTTACAGACTCTGTTAGGTCATTTACATATACAAGGAACAAAAGTGGCCCTAAAACTGAACCCTGTGGAACTCCACTACTAACTCTTCTCCATTCAGACACTGAGTGTCTTACTCTAACCCTCTGTTCCCTTCCTTCTAAGTAAGTTTTTATCCATTCCAAAACATTTCCACCTATTCTAGCCATTGATTGCAGCTTCCTAATAAGTCTCCCATGTGGAACAGTGTCAAACGCTTTCTGGAAGTCTAGGAATATGCAATCTGCCCAGCCCTCTCTTTCCTGTAAGATTTGGCTTACCTCATCATAAAATTCTAATAAGTTTGTTACTGTTGATCTACCTTCTCTGAAGCCATGTTGCCTCACTGACAAAAAGTTGAAGGATTCCAAGTGAAGAGAGATATGTTTCCTTAGTAGTTTCTCCATAACTTTGCAAACTATGCTGGTCAAGGAAACTGGTCTATAGTTCAGAGCCGTATCCCTCCTTCCCTTTTTGAAGATAGGTATCACATTTGCTTGTTTCCAGCATCTTGGAATCTCCCCCGATTCCAGTGACTCCTTAAATATGATACTTAGTGCCACTGATATTGTGTTTGCGCATTTTTTAAGCACGCGTGTGTGTGTGTGTAAGGGTTATATAATATATGGAATGGAAGCTAGGTCTTAACGTGATATGAAAGTCTTTATTTTTTTTCAGTACACAAACAAACTTTTAAATAACAAGAAGAATGAGTGAAACGTTTTGTGTGTGTGTGATATATATATATATATATATATATATATATATATATATATATATATATATATATATATATATATATATATATATATATATATATATATATATATATATATATATATATATATATATATATATATATATATATATATAACAAATGCAGTCACCAACAGATTTACCCCAAATTGTTTGTATAACAATTGTTACCCGAAGATAAAGTTAGGCCGAGAGAGCAAAATAAGTTTAATTCATAGACTACTTATGAATCACAATATCTCTCATATAGCCTTTTTCACGTCATTTAAGAAATTGTAATATAGTTGTATTTCTGTGTGTGTGTGTGTGTGTGTGTGTGTGTGTGTGTGTGTGTGTGTGTGTGTGTGTGTGTGTGTGTGTGCAGACCCATGAATCTCTGGCTGGCGAATGTTACGGAACACGCGCACACACTCTCTCTCCCCCCCCCCCTCAAGCGTCCTACATGTTGATGGTGAGAATTTGACCTCCAACAAGACTGGAAAACTTGCAACATTTATTGCATTCAGGAAACATCGCAGAGAAATATGATAATCGAAATAAATAATGATTATTATCATTAGAATAATGAGGAAATACCTTAAAGAAGCAACGTTTAGAATCAAATGAAATCCATTATTTTAGCGTCGGTATTAAAATGTAATCTTTTACTCAATATTTTTGTTAATTAAACTTACATTGTATCGTATTTTGCAACTTAGTTCATATTTTTAGTTCGTACATTTCTTTATTAGCTCAGATATACATTTGTATTTTGTTCAATTTCCACAGATTTTTTTACCTTTGCATCAGTGAGGTGTTGAGCTTAGGACAAAAAAATATATTTAACTAAACATATGATAATCAGAGAAAGAGATGTAGTCATTGGGCCCGCATATGCATTATGCAGTTGGCCCTTAAAAGAGATAATTAAATGCTTATATGCACATGCATCTGCATGTATTGTATGCATATTTTCAAGAGACATCACAAGGAGTAAAAAGAATTTTTTTTATTTGAGATTGGACGAACCCGTGTTGTATAGTCTTCTGATGTTTGCGGGGATGACCACGTGGTACTTAGGAGAGAGAGAGAGAGAGAGAGAGAGAGAGAGAGAGAGAGAGAGAGAGAGAGAGAGAGAGAGAGAGCATTGCAAGGTAATATATATATATATATATATATATATATAATATATATATATATATATATATATATATATATATATATATATATATATATATATATATATATATATATATATATATATATATATATTATATATATATATATATATATATATATATATATATATATATATATATATATATATATATATATATATTAAGAGACGTGCATAATAGGCCTGTATGTCCTAGATCATTTTTTTTTCTTTTATTTTGTCCTAGATCATTGAATCTTTTCTAAGTTTATCTCTTCTTATCTGCTTTAGAGTTCCGTGCTAACAACAGTGGACGCTTAATAATAAAATGTATTCACTTAAATTTTAGTTTGATTGAATAGTAATGTTTTCTTTTTGTTGCTCAGATGTTGTTAAAACTATTTTGGCTTTTGCCGAGGGAATATAATTTGTCAGAATGTAATGAATGATAAATAAAATTTGTCTCGGTCATTCGTCAATATTGCAGTGAGTAGCCTTATGAGTGATTGATGGCGATTAATGAAGTGACGCTATTTAGTGAAAGAAGTGTGACATTCGTTGTTTATTTTTATGTTTTAAGTATAATGTAGAGTGAAGCTAGGGACGCCATTACTGTTGCTGCTGAAAGAGGACCTCATTCAACAGATGCAAAATCGGCTTGGTTGGGTGAGTAAAAATGAGTTTTAAGTTTATTATTTTTGTTATTGAATATATATATATATATATATATATATATATATATATATATATATTATATATATATATATATATATATATATATATATATATATATATATAGATAGATATATACACACGCACGTATGTTCTGACGCACGTGCATATGGATATACTTAAACTTTTATACCTGACTCTGCTGTTATTTCAGTTTATATTATTATTATTACTACTATTATTATTGTTATTATAAACCACATTTACGTATACATAGTCTAATTTATTCCCCAGAATAGTTAAAAACCAAACTATATTTTAGACACAATATCATGACATTTTCATATTTTTTTATTATTATCATTCACCCATATTTACTTATTGTATTTTACTCATCATCATTAATTATACTATATAGGCTATTTACTGCTTCTCCTGCAGCTTTATTCCTTTTGCATGCCTCTCTCTCTCTCTCTCTCTCTCTCTCTCTCTCTCTCTCTCTCTCTCTCTCTCTCTCTCTCTCTCTCTCTCCCAACTATTTTTACAAGGTCACACAAGTATTCGCTAGCATACCAAGTTGGGTGTCTTCCTCCTTGTCATTCTCTTTCTCCTCCTTCGTCATCATTTTGCATTCGAATGCATAAGAGTTACCTTAGAAGACCTTCCAGAGGGTGTAGACTAGTACGATACCTTGAAAACAGGAGTGAATGCTTTCGCCATATATAAAATAGTCAGGGAATGCCTTTTGGCATTATTGCTATCCTGGCATCCTCTTTCTGAAGTTTGCGACGCATATGCTCTTTTAGCACATTAAATTTACATTCCAACCTTTGCGTTAGATATATTATTCCTTCTATGTCACTATTCATCACCATTCACATGGATTAGGGCAAAGACAGGTTGGAGCTGGGGTATTAGGCTGGATGCTACTACGCTTATTGCTCTCAATCAAATGGCAAGAAGCTAAATTCCGTATGAATGATCTTAACAGCTTGTTTTTTCACCAGAGGAATTTAAGGGATTAGAAGGAGAGGGTAGTTATGTCCCTGTGTGCCAGCATTTATGATGTAAATACTGGTCATTATCATAATTGAGTCAGCCCCTTGGGAAGAAACCAGCTCTCAAGTCAGTGCCATATATCAAATCTGGATAGTTGGCGAGGTTTGGTTGTCAGGGAGGTCACCGAGTCATAAGATTTTTTTACACAAAGCCAATCACTCGTCTCCAAACATTCCAGTGAGATAAAGCGACACCATATAAAAATAGGAATGTCCAAGAGGTGTAGTATACACAGTATATCATTTTGATAGTTTTGAATTAAAACTTGATGCGTCGGTAGGAGGAGGAATGGCACAGGTCCCCAAGAGGGTGGAGGAGGAAATAAGAGCCACTTTGAACCAAGAATTGCCTAATGGGAGGAGGGGATATGGGATGGCTCCCCCTCCCCCTCAAATCCAACTGACAGTAATATGAATTCCAAATATGTCATCTAATATATAGGAGAGTGATATGAAGGAAAGGGGGTTTCGTATCTCTCTCTCTCTCTCCTCTCTCTCTCTCTCTCTCTCTCTCTCTCTCTCTCTGCGTCTTTATATGTTCATAAAATTATTATTATTAATATTTAATAATGAAAATAATGTTAATAAAGATAATAATAATAATAATAATAATAATAATAATAAAAATAATAATAATAATAGTAATAGTGTTTTTATTATTATTATTGTTATTGTTTTGTAGTAGTAGCAGTAATAGGAGTATTAGTTCTGTTCCGGTTCCGGTTTTACGTCACGGACTCCCTTATCAACCAAGGGCTAGGACGGTTGCCTTCTTGCGAAGGACTTGTTTTGGCAGATGTAATCCTTACGCTGAGTGCATGCCTTTGCTAACCTCAGACCGTGACGGGGCGCGAACCCTCGACCTGACGCCTCAGAGTCGGAGACGCTACCGACTGAGCCACGGCGACTACAATAGGAGTATTAGTAGTATTATTCAAATATTTTACCTCCTACTGCCGGGAATGGAGCGTGGAAACTGAAGAACATCAACCTTACAGCCACAGAGGTATGCAAAGCGCTGATGGATTTAGATGTTCATAAAGCTACAGGTCCTGATGACATATCCCCTCATGTGCTTAAAAAATGCGCAAACACAATATCAGTGGCACTAAGTATCATATTTAAGGAGTCACTGGAGTCGGTGGAGATTCCAAGATGCTGGAAACAAGCAAATGTGATACCTATCTTCAAAAAGGGAAGGAGGGATACGGCTCTGAACTATAGACCAGTTTCCTTGACCAGCATAGTTTGCAAAGTTATGGAGAAACTACTAAGGAAACATATCTCTCTTCACTTGGAATCCTTCAACTTTTTGTCAGTGAGGCAACATGGCTTCAGAGAAGGTAGATCAACAGTAACAAACTTATTAGAATTTTATGATGAGGTAAGCCAAATCTTACAGGAAAGAGAGGGCTGGGCAGTTTGCATATTCCTAGACTTCCAGAAAGCGTTTGACACTGTTCCACATGGGAGACTTATTAGGAAGCTGCAATCAATGGCTAGAATAGGTGGAAATGTTTTGGAATGGATAAAAACTTACTTAGAAGAAAGGGAACAGAGGGTTAGAGTAAGACACTCAGTGTCTGAATGGAGAAGAGTTAGTAGTGGAGTTCTACAGGGTTCAGTTTTAGGGCCACTTTTGTTCCTTGTATATGTAAATGACCTACCAGAGTCTGTAAATTCATTCATGAATATGTTTGCAGATGATGCAAAGATTGTGAAGAAAGTAAAAAACGAGAACAATGGTAGAGAACTTCAGGAGGATCTAAATAATCTGCATGAGTGGTCAGAAAAGTGGCTAATGAAATTCAATACTTCAAAATGTAAGGTAATGAGAATGGGTACAAGTGCAAGAAGGCCCAAGCTTGACTACTCGGTGGCTGGAGTACAACTTCAAGAGACAGAAAATGAGAGAGATCTAGGAATAAACATACTGGCAGTTTTGTCTCCAGAAATACATATAAATGGCATAGTAAGGGCAGCATATGCATTCTTATCAAATGTAAGGGTAGCCTTCAGGCACATGGACAAGGAAATGTTCAGAAATAATTATATAACCTATGTGAGGCCAAAACTCGAATATGCAGCCCCCTTTTGGAATCCGCACTTGAAAAAGCACATAGCTAAGCTTGAAAAAGTTCAAAGACATGCCACGAAACTGGTGCCAGAAATAGGCAATCTCAGTTATGATGAGAGGCTGAGGGAATTAGACTTACCATCACTCGAAGCTAGAAGAGTGAGGGGGGATATGGTGACAGTCTTTAAATTCCTTCATGGTTATGATAGAGTGGATAGGGATGGATATTTTGATATGGCTGGCTCTAGAACTAGAGGTCATAGTTTGAAGCTTGGTAAGAAAACTTGTTTGCAGGATGTAAGGAAATACTTTTTCAGTGTAAGAGTAGTTGATAATTGGAATTCACTAAGCGAGGAGGTAGTTAATGCTATCTCAGTCCATAGTTTTAAGGACAGGTATGATAAGTATGACTAAGTATAAAATGGAAGCGATCAGGAGACGGGAAGATACGAGCTTTGGGCTCTTTCCCGTAAACACAATTAGGTAATCACAATTAGGTAATCACAAAGAGTTAACATGTTGGTACGCTGAGCCACTGAGGACCATTTGAACTTTTGTCCCACAGCATACAAAGCTCAATACTGCTATGCTTTAGGCTCTAGGCTCGAATCCTCCCAATAGTAGCAAGTAAACATTTACATACAACTACTACTACCACCACTAATTATTATTATTATTATTATTGTTATTATTATTATTATTATTATTATTATTATTATTATTATTATTATTATTATTATTATTGTAAGAATTTTGAATTATTGAATTGCATGAGTAATTTATGTTCAGTTAATATTAGTATTACCAGTAGTATTAGTAACAGCAATCACAGCAATAGCACTAGTAGCTGTAGTAGTAGCAGTACTATCAGTATAAGTTCTTTTTAAAAGAAATACATTTTGTTGACTCAGTTTCTTCCTAAAAACAGATACCTTGTTTTAAGACGTAACAGAAAAAGAGCATCATACTTGTCCCCATTTGAACTACTACTACTACTACTACTACTATTATTATTATTATTATTATTATTATTATTATTATTATTATTATTTAAAAAAAAATTCTATTTCAGGCAGTGAACCTCCAAGCAAGGCAAGAAGGGAAAAAACAGCGCAGCAAATAAGACCCCCCCCCCCTCTTCTTGTATAGTTGTGTAGCTTTTTTTTATTTATCATGTTCATACTTACACACGCACACGCATTTATGTTTATTCAGATTTATGTTTCTAGTTAAATATTTCTCATTAATGAGGATATATGAGTGAACAGACAAACCATATTTCATTTCCTATGTAACTAACCCATGCCTCTCTTATGTAAATATTTAATCCATTTGAGACTCTATGGTAGCTCTTGCATAACGTCAAGCAATAATAGTCAGTACGTTTTAACTTCATGCCTTGTTAATCGCGCTTACCAGGTCTCCCATTTACCCTTGTGTTGCTTTTGAACTGAGAATTTCATTCAAGAATCTATACCTACAATTATATTTGTGGTATGTAAATACAGTAATTCGTACTAGGATCTAGAACCAAGCATCACTCTATGCTTATAGTTGACCCATGAAAAAATATTACATAAGGGAGATATTCTGCATGTCAGTGTTTTACTTAATTTCCTCAAGGTCACAGTGGTTATTAGATTTTTCGTATTTGTTATTATGTTTCCGTGTGATATTTTTTGGTGTTTGATTGAAATTTTTTATGCAATATTACTGTACTTTAGTGTTTTGTACCAATGTAGATTGAATTTTACTTCTATAAATAACTTACAAAGAAATAAATTTTCATGTATAATGGTTATTAATATCAGAGAATACATTATCATAGATAGCCGGTTATTACTGTCTTATTACCTCTCCTCAATTCTCTGAATATTTTTGCCAAATATTATTTCTTTTCAGAATATTCAATTAATAATAACTCAAGCTCCCAACCACTAACTGCAAGCTTTGCAAACTATATTAGTGACAGTTCTTCCGACACCTTAGGCAATATGGAAGTCGTAGACCTTTCAGATAATGAGGTAAGTATAGTATTTTTTTCTATTTATAAGTGTTACATATATATGGGCCAGGCAAAAAATAAAATAAAACTGCCCTCATCGGGCCTGGACACGAAGAAAGAAAGCTAAAGTGAAACAGAGATGCAGTGTAGTGACTTCTCAGATGTCAACATCTTGTCAACATAAACACAGATAAAACCATGTCTAGGAATGTCACATAAAGTCTTCACACCCCATCCTCTTCTTGTGCCTTGAAAAGCTATAATTTTAATCTTAAGGGATGCTGTGCCACCCGGTTAGAGCGTCGGTTTATGGCACACTTACATCTAAAATAGAAACAATTGTGAAGAGGGTTACGGCAAAATTCTATTGCAAGAAACATAGCATATATTTACATCGATCAATATCATTCACTTATAAGAGCTAATTGGAGACTGGTGCCTTCAAAAGAATTTTATTCAATAGTTGAACCAATTTAGAGGAGTAATTGGATATGATTACTGAGGCAAATCACTTAAAATATCCTAAACATTTCCAAACAAAGACTTCACTACATGATGTGACCTGAGTTGGGTTTAATTTTCACTTTGAAAGAGGTTTCTAATACTGATAAAAGCATGAATTCTATGTTTCTGAGAAACGGAATACTAATTTTCAGTGGTCTTGCATCTTAACCCATTTTAAATAGTGCAGCTTTGAACACATGCAGTCATATGGTATTAAAATATAATGCAAAAAAAATAAATTCAATGAAAACTAAGTTAAAACAGCTACTGTGCTGATTTTACGTATATTTAAATATTGTTTCATAGATCTCAACAACCGTCTAGTAATATAATTTAAATTACAAAGAAGGTTAGGATTAGGTTACATGCAATGCTTAGATACCTCTAAACATGGATTTTGATCAAATATGATACTTCAGTGGGGATTTGTAGACACAACTATCCACAGAAGACGAGGGGCAACTGTACTCTATCATATATATTGCATATCTCTCTCACACAAAAATCTACATTCTTCACAGCTACCTTCCCCATATAATAAGTAATTACTGCAAATAATTCTCTTAAAAGATACACCATCAAGGAGGTGGTTTAAAAGGATAAGAATTAGAAGTGCAAAAGTAATATTAAAAGCTAAACACCACTCTTAATATTAAATACCTTGAATTGCACTCATAAATACCACTTTGTACTTGTTCATACAGGCAACAATGCATATATCCGGCCTGAGGATTTTCATGGTGGTCTAAGATACGAGTGCCCTGGATGGTTAGTTGTCAGCATGCACAAGTGTTTTAATACTGAATAATATATGTGCTTATCTAAAAAAAAAAAATTATGAAAATGTCCATTTCAGAAACCAACTGTACAACAACAAAAATAAAGAATATCTTATATATTCAGCTATGTACCGTATCTCAAACTCCAGCCCTCTTCACTAGAAAGTTGAGAAATCAATGTAAAACTATCTACAAATTCTCTACTCTTTAAGTACAGAAAATTTATAGAACATACATTCTTAATATAACTACAGCAATGGGCTACAATTTTTCTTCTTCTTCTTCCTCTATTTGCGTTCCCATTTTCATATGGGGTCGCATCTCTTCACTAGTCGTCTCCACTGGTTCCGGTCCATCACTTGCTCCTCCTCCAGCTGTCTTTCTCTGAGATCCTCCTTCAGTCGGTCCTTCCACCGTAGTTTAGGTCTTCCTCGTCTACGTCTGCCCTCCACGTCCATCTCCATCACTCTCACACCCACGTAGTCTTCATCTCTCCTCTTCACATGACCGAACCACTGTAATCTCCTCTCCTGCGCTTTCGCCGACGCCTCCACCACCTTCACTGTACCTCTGATCTGGTCATTTCGTATCCTGTCCTCCCTCGTCACCCCACACATCCACCTCAGCATTCTCATTTCTGCGACATCTATCTTCCTTTCTTGAACCTTTTTCACAGGCCACGTCTCCGCACCGTACAGCAACGCTGGTCTCACAACTGACTTGTACACTTTTCCTTTCATCTAGCACTGATTTTCTTGTCACATAGCACCCTGATGTTCTCTTCCAGCTGTTCCATGCTACCTGGATCCTATGATCAATCTCTCTCTCTAGGTCTCCATCCTTCGTTACGTAGGAGCCGAGGTATTTGAAGGCGTCCGCCTTTGGGAGCTTGTGGTCTTGCATGAACAGGTCGCCTCCTTGAGTCACATTGCACTCCAGGTACTCCGTTTTCTGTCTGCTCACCTTCAGTCCGTAATCCTCCAGCAAACCCCTCCATAGTTCCAACCTCTCTTGCAATTCTTCACGGCTCTCGGAGACCAAAACAATATCGTCTGCAAAGAGCATGCTCCATGGTGCCTCCTTTGTCACTTCCTCCACCATCACATCCATGAGAAGGTTAAATAGATAGGGGCTAAGAGCTGATCCCTGATGGAGTCCAACTTTCACCTGAAAAGGCTCTGTAGTGCCAACTGTACTTCTTACTCTTGTTGTGGCTTCCCTGTATATGTCCTGAACTATCTTGATATACTTCTCCTTCACTCCCTTCGACCTCATACTCCTCCACACCTCGCTTCTCGGGACCCGATCATAAGCTTTTTCCAGGTCAATAAACGCCATGTACAGCCCTCTTTGCTTATCTCTATATTTTTCCATTGTCTGCCTCATTGCGAATACTGCATCCATTGTTCCTCGACCTTTCATAAAACCAAACTGCTCACTACAAACTTCTGTCTCCTCCCTCAGCCTTTTATCCAACACTCTTTCCAGCAGCTTCATAGTGTGGGATGTTAGCTTAATTCCTCTATAGTTGTTGCAACTCTGGATGTCTCCCTTTTCTTTGAAAATCGGTACCATTATACTATCTCTCCACTCGTTCGGGATAGTCTCTTCCTTCATCACCATGATCAGGAACTTTGTCAGCACCCGTATCCCTTCTTCGCCTAAACTCTTCCATACCTCTGCAGGAATCTGGTCTGGCCCTACTGACTTTCCATTTTTCATCTTCTTCAACGCTTCTCTGACTTCCGCCTCACTCACAGCGTCTACCTCTCCCTCCATTCCCACTCCTTCACCTCTTCGTATTCTTGGATTTTCCTGATTTAGAAGTTCTTCGTAGTAGTCCCTCCACCGCATTTTAATCATGTCGGGGTCAGTAAGCACTCTTCCGTTCTTATCCTTGATTTGCTTTATTGATGTTAGGTCCTTTGTCGATCTGTTCCTTTCTTTTGCTAACTTATAGATTCTCTTCTGTCCCTCCTTTGTTTCAAGGTTCTCATACATATCCTGCAGTGCTGCTGCACGCGCCTGTGCTACAGCCCTCTTCGCCTCCTTATTTGCATCTTTCAACATAGCTTTACGCTCCTCTGTTCTTTCCTTGTCGTAAGCTTTCTTCATCTCTTTCTTCTTTTCTATCTTCTCTTTGCAATTTGAGGACCACCACCAAGACTCTTTTCCGTTTCTCGGCTTCTCTCCAGATGACTTTCCGAGGACTTCCTCTGCTGTACTCCTGATCACTTCACTGTTCCTTTTCCACCACTGATCCACCTCCTCTGCCTCTTCTATCCTTTGTAGTGCTTTCCTCTTGAACTCCTGCCGCACCACCTCATCCTTGAGTTTCCACCACTTGATCCTAGGTTCTCCCCTCTCGACTCCGATCCTTCGCGTCCTTACAACCAGCTTCGCCACAACTGGGCTGTGCTGCGCTCCCACACTCTCTCCTTGTAGTACTTTACAGTCTTCCACTACAATTATAGATGTAATCTCCCCCGACTAACAATACAATACCAGGTTATAGAGTATCCAGAAAATTTATATCAACTTTGGCCTCTTCTTGTCCAAAACTAGTCAGTACTACAGTAAGGAGTGTGCTGCCTTAATGCTGACTAAGAAATTCTGGATGATCATGAATTACATGCCAATTAGAAATTATCATCTTACCTGACAACTATTAGTACAGTCACAGCACACAATAAAAATCTTGATTACAATTAAGGGAAACATCCTCTGTAGGAACGCGTACATTGCGATAATTGAAAGGCGGTGGTACGGGATCATCTATTGAATTGATGCATGATATTTTAACATTTTCTTCACCACTGGTGATATCCTAAAATAAATTTCAGTATTTAGGAAAAACTTTATTAAAATAGATATATTCAGCACAAAGAGTTTCTTTTAATAATTTTCTTATATTTGGTCTAAATATATTTATTATTGTTTCATCAATTGGCATGGTACAGTCTTGCAACACACACAAGAGATCTGAACTCCCAGATAATTATACAGTATTTTTGACTATTAACCCCCAAGATTGAGGGGAAAACTGTGCAACGTCTGAATAATTAACTCATATTTACCTCACTGAAAAAGATTCAGAAACTAGTTTAATGATTTTATCACCTCACCAGCAATTATATGTCCAAAGCTCCAACCTGGTCATTGATAAAAAAAAATGACATGATGTACAACATATTCATTCTGAATACGCACGTGACTCATGCAGATAAGAGAAATACTTTTAGATATCTCTTAAGACTTGATGAAATTTAAGATGCTGACTAACAAGACAACTGAGCATCAGTATAATCATATAACACCACAGCGTAAAAAAGAATTTACGTAAAGAAATTTACCTCTGAGACACAAATTTTCTTTAAAGGTTCCCACTCATGTGACACATCAATTGCTAGCTCAAAGAAGAAGCAATCAATTTCCAATTTGGATTCAGATATGGTAATGTACTCATACACCTCATCAAATGTTTCTCAAACGTAATCCACAGGGGGCTACGTAATTAGATTTCATTCTTCGATATTGTTTTTCCTCTTAGCTTTACAATCAATCTGAGAAAGAAAAGAAAAATCATACATTATTATGTCAGACCACTGATAGAACTTCATGCATGGAATCAGAAAGAAATACAAAAGCTGTCTGTATAATACCTTTGCTCATAAGAGTATGCAATATCAAAACATATATCATAAATACAATAATAAAGCAACAGCAATATAGAAATCACAAACTTTAATACCAGCTGGCAATGACTGAAATTTAGGCCTTTGAAACTGGCAAAAAGAATCATATTAGTAAGGTAGTGAATTTCCATCTCCACTATTCTTTTACGTTGTCTTAGCATCAGGGTTGTTATGATTTAAATGAAATGATTTAAATAACTCTACTTAAATTAATTTAAGTCAGAGCCAAAGAACTCATGATTCAAATCAAAATTATTATTATTATTATTTTTTACAAAATACATTAATGTATCTGATTCTATTTAGTTAAATATACAGCTATCGGCCCAATTTTTTTCTAGAGGAAATGAATGTAATTCTCATCCTTAGTATGATTTAGCTATTATATGCTAGTACAGTACTTGATTAGTTCCCTTAAAGTAATTTCTATGAGTAATATTTTTGGATTTTTTTTTTAATATTTTCTAACCAAATACATACTGTTCAAAAGTGCACTAATTACAATTGTGTAAGATGAGGGTCAATTCTACATGCCATAAGAACAGTTGTAATTATCAGTTGTTATTCTGCAGAGTACTGTGGTTGGTGGAGTAAAAATAATCAGAGTGCTGATTTGAATGATAAAAAATCCAAGTTATATAAGAAAAATATCAATGTTGGAGTTTTCTAAAATAAAAAAAAATCATGATTTATTCTATCCCTGCTTAGAATATCCAAGAATGTTAATCAACTTGTTTTGCAGCCACAAGCAATATATACACACTCCGCAACTTATGAACGAGTTAGGTTCCAGAAGTCTGTTCGTAAGTAGAATTGTTCTCAAGTTGTGTTTATAGTTAAAAACAAGTACTATAAAGTACATACACATGCAATACTGTACAGTACTGTACTTACGCTAAAGGCACTTAACTACTACATGAAATATAAAGCATACAGTATTAATGAATTTTGATACAGTAATGATAATGCAACAATTAAGTACAGTAGTAAATACATGGGTTGAAAGTTTATAAATTTGTGTTCCCTT
>JAXCGZ010000918.1:0-12500 GCA_037179515.1 Halocaridina rubra
CATGTTTGATTAATATTGGCACTTCTATTTAAATCCTGTTTTGGTTCTTTGCCCATAGAAATTTGGAAGTTTGTTAATTTATTAGTAGCAGCATTTCCATATTGATGTACCGTTCAAAATATTCTTGGGGGAAGTATTTGGAAGTTTGCTTTACTATTATAAGTTGATATTGCCATACTGTTCAAAATATTCTTGGGGATGTATTAGTATTGTTTGATAATGGCAATAACAGTTGTAAAATTCAAGAAGAGTGTATTTCCACGTTGTCAGTAATGACAGTGATTTGCAGTTTCCGTGACATTTTTTTAAGATACACTTGTTTTCAGAAGTAAAGACGCACACACATATTCACGCACGCACACACACACACGCAGACTCATACACACACACACACACACACTCACTCCACTGCTGTAGAAATGAGTTCACCTCACATAAAGCACTCTGTAAGAATCGCATTACTAATACTGTAAATTATCATTAATACTAATATCCATTAAGAGATATGGCTTGAAGTCGCCGTGGCTCAAGCGGCAGCGATAGCGACTTTGAGGCGTCAGGTCGAGGGTTCGCGTCCCGTCACGGTCTGAGGTTAGCAAGGGAATGCACTCAGGATAACAATTACATCTGCCAAAACTATTCCTCCGCAAGAAGGCAACCGTCCTAGCCCTTAGTAGAAAAGGGAGTCTGTGACGTAAAACCGGAACAATAAGAGAGATGGCTCTGCTCAGTATCATTCTTCCATTTGCTTATTCACCTATTAAATATTTCACTCTTTTAGTGTTTCTTAGAAAAGGGAGTTCGTGACGTAAAACCGAATCCTAGTGTTTCTTGAATGAAACGTTGCACGAGAGAGGAGCTTCGCAACGCTTAATCTGGAAAAGACATGGTCCGGAGGGAAGGTGTTGTCTCGGCCCGAGTGGATGGGCGGTGGTTGAAGGTGCTGGAGAGACTGGCCCAGACAGGAAATGTGGTTTCCTGCATTTCCTGTATCGAGTGAAGTGGCCATTCCAGGATAAATAATGAGTCCTACGCTCTGCGACAAACCATTCAAATTCAGCGGTATTTCCTTTTTAGACACAATTCTAATTTGTTTATTGGCAAAATATGTTATTAAAGTATATTTTCTGTTAGACACGCAATAGTTGTAAATATTGTAATAAGCGATATTTTTGTATTAAGCGCAGTGAAGATTTTATATTGGCAAAAAATGGGAGTGTAAGTGGGCAGAATTTAGTTATTTCCTGTTGTTGACATCGGCTTTTAAAAAGTGTCTGGGCACTAGCTTTGTTGTTAAGGGGGGTTTACACGGTCAAACGGTTCGTCGAACCGCGTTCGACAGACAAGTGTTTGAAGTGATGTTCGAACGTGTGAACGGGGTATTTGGTTGTCGAACACGTTCCGTGGTCAAACGGTTCGTCGAACGCAATACGACAGACAAGTGTTTGAATTGATGTTCGAACGTGTGAACGGGGTATTTGGTTGTCGAACACGCTCCGTGTTCGACAACCAAATTCCCCGTTCACACGTTCGAACATCACTTCAAACACTTGTCTGTCGAACCGCGTTCGACGAACCGTTTGACCGTGTAAACCCCCCTTTACCGTTTATTTAGGTGCGACTTGGCTCTATCTTAAAATGAATTTATCTCTGTTGTCTGAAATAGGTATGACCCAAGCAAGCTATAGCGGCTCTCGTATTTGCCCTCGTTGACAATCTATCACTTGAAAATGTTGTTCCATATAGGCACCACATATCTAATGATGGACTTTCTAAGCTTGTTGTTATGGCAAAATTACCTTTTGAGTGACGCCTCTATCCTCTCCTTTCACCAAGTGGCTCTGGTGAAAGTGAAAATATACATCTATATTAGAGACTCACTCTCGGAACGTCCTAGGGGAGAACCTGGTACGATAACATCTAAGCTACAGGCAGATGACTGAAAAGCATGAGTGTTGAAACCCAACAGTATTATTATTATTATTATTATTATTATTATTATTATTATTATTATTATTATTATTATTATTATTATTATTATTATTATTATTATTATTTTATTTATTTATTTATTTATTTATTTGTTTTGAAATATTTGACCTCTCTTTAGATCTCCTTGTTTACATGTGTTCTTATATTATCTGTAAGTAGAAGTATGACCCTCCGAGAGTTTGCTTGTTTGCCGATATATATGTCACTATTAATTCCCATTCGAATGGGGTTGGATACAGACAGCTTGGAGCTGGGTAATTGAGGCTGGGTGCCCTTCCAAACGTCCCGCGGTGGGAACGATAGCAGATCTGTCACTTCTCGAGCTGAGTGTTCTAACAAATGGGCTACTGCAGTCCCTTAAGACCCCCCGAGGGTAGTTGAAGATATACTCGGATGCTCCTGCCATTTCGAGTTTCCTTCAGTATTGACAGTTTTGCATATATTGCAGCAAATCTGCAATATTTGCAGTTTTGATGTTGATTAAGTACATGTTCTGTAATATGAGAGAAGAACTTTCTTTATATTCCATTTTTCGCATTATCTATATTGGGAACCGAAAATGCCTAAATATTAGCTGAAGATATAGCTTCAAATACACCATTGAATTTTAGTTTCCTTCAGTGTTTGTAACGATGAAGTTGATATTCAGTATTTTTTATTAGTAATGTGAGATATGAACGAGAACTTGCTTGGTTCCATGATGTAGTGGGTACAGGAAGGTATTCCCCATGGCTGCATTACAACGTTATTTTCTAATTTGTGTTTCTTCAAGCACGAAATATGCAGATCATATCGAGGTTAATTGCAATTATGGTAATTAATTCAGCCATAGGGAGAACAATCCACCTAAAATCGGTACCAGTTTCAAGACCGGATCAATGGGAATTGGTATACTGATTGCCACAAATTTTTAATTGGCTACTAAGAAGCAGCGACCTTATATGAACATGGGGAAAGATGCATATAAGAGGAATAAGGCTGAGTGCAGTTATGGTAAGTAACTTTGTGAGATTTCAAAAGACTCGTTTTATGCTTCTTAGGGAAGATGAATTAGAGTATCAAACCTGGATGTACTTCTCTGTTACCTACTCTAGGATATTTTCAGTATTTGCATGTTTTCATTTGCTCATATGGGATCGCTGCTACTCGCCACTTTCTTCGAGAACTGACATTTTCCCATCCTTAATGGTTTACGGTCGATTGCCCGTCCGTAAACGGAGCCTTTTCATTTATCCGGAATTTGATCCTTACCCGCTTGCAAAACCTCTTTTTACTGAGTAGGCTCTGTGAGCACACCAATAATGAATGCTTCTAAGATAATACACTCAGAGTACCATTCACAGAAATATATATATATATATATATATATATATATATATATATATATATATATATATATATATATATATATATATATATATATATATATATATATATATATATATATGTGTGTGTGTGTGTGTGTGTGTTTGTGTGTATCTGTGTGTGGGGAGGGAAACGATGAAAGTTTATGGCAGCGTAACTGTGCTTAGTTTCAATATATAGAGAAATATATATATATATATATATATATATATATATATATATATATATATATATATATATATATATATATATATATATATATATATATATATATATATATATATATATATATATATATGAATTGAAATGAAACAAAGAGAAGATGGGGATCATCACCCTGAGGACATTCTTCCCCAATATATATATATATATATATATATATATATATATATATATATATATATATATATATATATATATATATATATATATATATATATATATATATATATATATATATATATAGAGAGAGAGAGAGAGAGAGAGAGAGAGAGAGAGAGAGGGGGGTAATCACCCCAGCCTTTTACTATGAAGTACTTATGATGATTGGCTGTGCTGTTAATAATAATTTCTCTAACAATTCTTATGTCAGAATGAAGCTTTAATAATATTCCTTTCTAATTTACCACTGCCAGGAGATATTAATTATGTATATCCCTTGTAATTAAAACGGATGATAAACAATCATAAAAAAACAACAAGATCCCCCTGGGGGGAGCAAGAATACTTCCTCTATGTTCACCTACGTGTTGCAGAACTCGACTATCTTCTATTCTCAGATTCTTGAAGCTCCGTTCCTTTAGTCGAATACCCAGATTTGGGCCTTCTTGCACCTTTGCTCTTTCTCATTACTTTATATTTTGAAGTATTAAATCTCATTTTTCACTTGTTTGACGAATCGTGCGGAAAATTTAGGTCTTCCTGAAGTTGTCCACCATTTATTTTTGTCTTTTACTATCTTCTCTATCTTTGTATACTTTACAAACATTTATAAATGAATTTACAGACTCCTGCAAGTCACTCATATAAATGAAAAATAAGTCCCCTAAAACTGATCCCTGTGGAACCCCACTCTTAACCTTTCTCCAGTCATACACTGGATGTCTTACTTTAACCCTCTGCTCCCTTCCTTCTAAATAAGCTTTTATCCACTTGAAAACATATCCACCTATTCTTGCCATTACTTGTAGTTCCCTTGTGGGACTGTATCAAATATCTTTTGTGCGTGTGTATGTGTGTGTATATGTGCGTTTGTGTGTATGTGTTATTTTTTTTCTATAACCCTCCTGCCAACCGACACTGCATTGCAAGTGTGCACACCGTGGTGATGCCGCCGTGGAGTGAACTTTATAAATGGCGGAGAGGCCAGGCATGGAGGCAGGCAGGCAGGAGACTTCATTATCATACCAGGAAAAGGAATAACGTTTTTAATCATTGAGATCAGGATTTTTCCATTTTCAGAATGTGAATTATTCATAGGATTTAAGTTGCCTAAAACGTAAAATAGGTCTGTGAATTGAATTTGGTTATGAAAGAATAAACGGAGTCAAAAAGATGTGATATTTGCATATATATATATATATATATATATATATATATATATATATATATATATATATATATATATATATATATATATATATATATATATATATATATATATATATATGTATGTATGTATGTATGTATGTATGTATGTATGTATGTGTGTGTGTGTGTGTGTGTGTGTGTGTGTGTGTGTGTGTGTGTGTGTGTGTGATTACCTAATTGTGATTACCTAATTGTGTTTACGGGAAAGAGCCCAAAGCTCGTATCTTCCCGTCTCCTCATCGGTTCCATTTTAGACTTAGTCATACTTATCATACCTGTCCTTAAAACTATGGATTGAGATAGCATTAACTACCTCCTCGCTTAGCCAATTCCAATTATCAACTACTCTTACACTGAAAAAGTATTTCCTTACATCCTGCAAAGAAGTTTTCTTACGAAGCTTCAAACTATGACCTCTAGTTCTAGAGCCAGCCATATCAAAAGGTGTGTGTGTGTGTGTGTGTGTGTGTGTGTGTGTGTGTGTGTGTGTGTGTGTGTGTGTGTGTGTGTGTGTGTGTGTGTGTGTGTGTGTGTGTGTGTGTGTGTGTGTGTGTGTGTGTGTGTGTGTGTGTGTGTGTGTGTGTGTGAGGAGAGTACAGAAGTTCAAGAACTTGGGGTCCATAGTAGAGGCTAGTGGAAGCATGAATCAAGAAGTGAGGCATCGAATTCAGGCAGGATGGGATAACTGGAGGTCTGCATCTGGTTTTGTCTGTGACAAGAAGGTACCAATGAGATTGAAGGGAAAGTTTCATAGGACCGTTGTAAGACCAGCTATGGTATATGGAACAGAAACAGCAAGTATGAGGAAGACAAAGGAGAAGGGGATTGATGAAGTTGATATGAGAATGTTGAGGTGGATGTCTGGAGTAACAAGGAAGGATAGAATTAGGAATGAGTATATAAGAGGATCGACAAAGGTAGTTGAATTATCAAAGAAAATATAGGAGGGAAGGCTTAGATGGTATGGACACCTGTTGCGACAGGACGAACATCATGTTGGAAGACATACGATAGAGGTGGAAGTTCGGGGTAGAAGGAGGAGAGAAGGATCAAGGAAAAGATGACGTAATTGTATAGGGGAAGACTTCAAATGGGAGGGTATTGATGAAAATGAAGCACAAATCAGAAATAGATGGAGACTACTCATTCACAACGGCGACCCCATATAAAAATGGGTTAAAGCTGAGAAGAAGAAGAAGATATGTGTAAAATGAACTGTTATATCACAGCACAATACGAAGTTGAAAAGGCCAATAAATAAAATACAAAGAGAAGCGAAGAAGTTCTATATAGTACGACTGGACTCCAGTCCTCTTCTTTTGTACCTGAAGAGGACTGGAGTCCAGTCGTAATATATAGAACTTCTTCTCTCCTCGTTGTATTTTATTTTTGGACTTTTACTGCTTCATGCATATATATATATATATATATATATATATATATATATATATATATATATATATATATATATATATAATATATAATATAATATAATATAATATAATATAATATAATATATATATATATATATATATATATATATATATATATATATATATATATATATATATATATATATACATACATACATACATACATACATACATACATACATACATACATACATACATACATACATACATACATACATACATACATACATACATACATACATACATACATACATACATACATACATACATACATACATACATACATACATACATACATACATACATACATACATACATACATACATACATACATACATACATACATACATACATATATATATATATATATATATATATATATATATATATATATATATATATATATATATATATATATATAACCGGGAGCACGTGAATATTTTGACTACGAAGGGAAAGGAAAATAAAGAAACTTTAGCGCTTTCGAGTATATGTATTTTTAATCTACTTAACAAACCATCCTATTTACATTCTCCAGTGACAAAAAGTAAAAGAAAGAGAATGAAATTAGGTCTTCTCAGCCTTGGTCCTTTTCTTTCATAATTATCTTTGTCGTCAATAGATGTACGTCATCATATTTTGAATTATTTCACATATCCTCGCGGTATTGTCTCACACTTCAAATTTAATATCACTCTCCGCGTCTGTTTAGAGTTACCTGTTACCTGTGCATCATAATATTATTTTAAGGCTTGCAGCTTGTAGCAGGTTTCCATTTCTTGGATAGGTACCTTTTAACACATTACGTGATGATTGTCTCTGTCAGACATCTGTTTAAGCAGCATTATTCGGAGGGACCTTTCTAGTCTAATAATAATAGTACAAAATTTATTTTTCTTTAATTATGAGTCTCACTCATACCATTATTAAGTGTTTTCCTTTGCACATTTACTTCTTTTAAGGAAGCGCCAATTCCATCGGTGGGTCTTATCTCTTACTAAATTTCTAGTTGTTTCCTCAACCTCATAGAATTTTTCTACTTTGTTTCAGTGTGGGTTATACTTGATCTAATAAGGCAGTTTCAGTTCCTTATCAAAGGTTCATATCCCTACCTCAGTTTTACGTCGTATCCTCATCTGCAGTATCTTTTCTAAGCATTAAGTCATATCAGGATTATTTATTTATATTTTTAGCATTTTTTTTAATCAATTAAATTTCATTTCCAATCTCCAGTGCGAGCTGGATAAATAGTCAGTCGCCGGGAAAGCAAGCTGAAGTAGTTTGGGTGCAGGTCCGAAGCCGGGATTGAAGGACAGAGTTGAATTTGTTAAGGATGTCCGGCCGCAATTTTCGCCAAAAAAAAAAGCACTATATTCCGAGCAGCTATTGATAAAACTTCAACTTCGTATACTATAAAAAAAATAAAAAAAATAAAAAAAGCTACGGATTAAGTACGTGATGAGTATTTCGATTCATGTGTATGTTAGGACCAATTATTATTAGAACTTTACATTACTATATAGATTTCCTGCCTTATATTTATAACTAGTTTTCCTTTTGTTTCTTGAGTCGATAATTTTCTAAACTAGTTTGACATTCATATTCTTGTATAAGTGCAGCGTTGTTGACAGCTATTTATCTCGAAGGCGTTTCCAGATAATGTTTCAGGCTCTTGTTACATGTAAAGGAATATCAGAGAATATTGCATCAACTCACTGTAACTTCTGGCATTTTATTAATAGTTTTCTTTTTTTTTTTTGTATCGTTTCCTTTAGCTTCTTCTAAAGCCTTTGTTATCAGCGTCTCTCACTAATTTGTCTGTTGGAGTAAAATGCAAGTTCTTTGAAAGCGTAAAGTGGACTGAGCAATTATTGCATCTAACGTTGTAAAGCGACAGTAGCAGTAGGATGAATATATTATTAACAAAATGTGAATGTCAGATCAATATATATATATATATATATATATATATATATATATATATATATATATATATATATATATATATATATATATATATATATATATATATATATATATATATATATATATATATATAAACTAAGCATTATATTTATATGCTATTTAATTGCACAAAATGAAGCACCATGTGTTTCCCATGGACAGTGTCTTCAATATGCGACTGAATGAAGTTGCCTCTTTATACTGTGCTTAACTCCGTCCGTCTATCGCCCGCAGGCAAGATATGGCATCTTGGAGATGCTTTCAATAGGAAAAGAAAGATTTATTTTGTACATTTAGACAGAATCCATATCTACTTTACAGTGGGTGTTTATTCCCGCATTGCTGAAGCCAACACAGGCTTACCAAGTTTGAGGAAATAATATGATTTATGAACACATATATTGTTGATCTCTTTTGGAAAATACATATATTTTTGTATTCTAGTTTATAGGAATCAGAGTAAGAGATACAGTGATAAGCGTTTCAAGAAGTAATCTCAGGTGAATTGACTGCTCTCTTTCGTAATGATAAGAAACTATCGATTTATATTGATTTGAAGCATTAAACTGTAAGGGCGAAAATATTTCTAACGTAACTGTGAGATATTTTTTTGTAGATGATTTTATACTTCGGCCAATTTTTATCACGTTTTTGTAGCAAAGGAATAAAAAAAAGCTATAAGTTTGTTTAAGAAATATTGTTCTTAGAGGTATTATCAATACCTTTAGAGTATTGTCATTATGTGATTTGACAGCACTTCTTTGTGAGGTTATAAAATATTTTAGATGCATTTTTCGCACAGAGAAAATAATCATTGTCATCATGTAATTTTTTTTCATGAGTTATGGAAGAAGCTTAAAAAATGACATTGTCTTTCCAAAACACAATCTTAGGATATTATTTGAAAGCCCAAAATTGCTTTGGACTTCCCATTGACAGCTGACTCATTTCTCAGTAGTTTCATCTTGATTGAGTGTTCCTTGGTCTAACTTGTGTTCTATTTACAGGCTTGATGTACAACCATTCATAAAATTTAGTGAGGGTTTCTGTGCCTGAATGTGAATTACATCACCTTTCTTCCAGATAAACAGGTTCAACAGCTTCGCTGTGTATGTTCATGTGTGGGTTGTTTAATGACTAGACACCTGTCGGCCAGCAATGTTTGGCAATGGAATTCATCTATATGCCCAGATACCCCCACGAACTTTTATGAGAGACTGTGTTTAAATTTTTTCCTTTTTCTATGAGAAGTAGGAGACTGGCTTTTTTGTTTTTATCGAAGCCCGATCTTATGAAGATACTGATCTACCACTGATGGAAAGCATTTCTTGGCGTCCTTATTAATCTTGTAATAATAATAATAAGAACTTGCCACACAAAATATGACAGTTCTTATCCCAGACTGTCTCTGGCGAGTGGAAGCAGTATGTAAACTACCTTGGCTTGTTAAACAAGCGAATTCCTAAGTGGGAGCAAGTTTGCATAATGAGTTTAAAGAGAGTTCAAGACTAATCCAGCAGCTGGGGGAGACAAGATGGGACCATTACCAAGTGGCTAGTTAGAAAAGCGATCCCATATGAAGTCAGAAAAGCTGCCAATAAAGATTAGTCACTAACAACCAAATCAATAGCTGCGGGTAGCCTTCCTACTGGCATCCGTGGCATCAGAAACATACATATACTAGGCAAATACATGCGTGACCTTGACCTCTAAATGTGACTCTGAGACCGCTATAATCACAAGCGTCCATCATAACTTAATTGCATCAGTGACCCGGTAATTATAATGCTTGTGTATTAATGTTTCAAGCACCAATAATTAATAATATTTATCATAGTTATTAGAATCATGTGATACTGTGATATTTGGTAATAATTACACACACACACACACACACACACACACACACACACACACACACACACACACACACACACACACACACACACACACACACACACACACACACGCGCATATATATATATATATATATATATATATATATATATATATATATATATATATATATATATATATATATATATATATATATATATATATATATATATATATATATATATATATATATATATATATATATATATATATATATATATATATATATATATATATATATATATATATATATATATATATATATATATATATATATATAAAGTAGTAAGACTTCATTAAAACCAATCTTCTCTTCATATGTAATGTCAGTTCATTTTTGACTTGGGAAAATATACTAGGAGGGAGGGACTAACTGGTCCCTCGCTTTCCTATCCATTTTAGTCGCCTCTTACGGTAGTCAGGGAATACATTAGATGAATTCTCACTTCCAAACAAACCATTTAGGATAAGCCCTTTATTAGCCTCATCACTTTGCTTCTCTTGGAATGAAAACATTACCAATGTTATTTTGCTTTTCTCAAATGAAATGTGTTGATTTTTGAAAGCAGCTTTCTTTTGATCTAAAAATGTAAAAATCTTTTCAATGTATGTTTTTACCCTTTCCATGCGTTCATGTCCGATATAAAAAATGCATGAAACAAAATTTGCAATTCTTATAAATAAAAGAAAACGCTTTGTGTAAAATTTGACGTAATCATCCTTTCTCTTCGAGTTAAAAAAAATTACAAATATACCTTCACATTAAGTTAAAAAAAAAGATAAAAGAATAAAAATATATAAATCGTGAACAAATGAATGGATGATTATTGACTCCGTGTTGACTTTGAAAAATCACATTTATGAAAAGTTAATTCAACGATTCTATTAAATCTTTTAAGTCTTCTCCGTGGAAAATATTAAAAAAGACTTAAAACTTTAGCCAAGGCATGATGAATAGAAAATAGATTCTTTTGTGTTTAGTATTGTGATCAAGTGAAGAATTTGTTCAAGAGCTTTTATAAAGTCTTTTTAGGTTAGGCCAAATTAGGTTAGGTAGAATACGGAAATCCTATCAAGTTTGTAGTCAGGATTATGTATTACATGTTATTTATATTATTATTATTATTATTTTATTATTATTATTATTATTATTATTATTATTATTATTATTATTATTATTATTATTATTATTATTATTATTATTACTAGTAGTAGTACTAGTAGTAGTAGTAGTAGTAGTAGTAGTAGTAGTAGTAGTTGTTGTAGTAGTAGCAGTTGTAGTGTTCATCTCGTCATTGCAGTTCGTACAGATTTCCTTCACCAGAAGCTGGAGATATGAAGGAGAGATAGAGAGCTATGGCGCTTATTGTTATGTAACTTCTTTAATAAAACTTGGCTCAAATAGAAGAATGGCATTTCTAATAGAAGAGTATCATTAGGAGCTAGAATTTCTATAAGGGCAAGAGTGTCCCTACCACAGCTCTCCTGCAAGATGATCATATGTACGGTTTGTTTTGATTTGTTTAATTACTTGATCATTTAGACGCATATAGAGTAAGGAATTGATACACGTGTAACAACCACGATCGAGGTTGGGAAGCATAAGTGAAATATTCAGAGACATTCAGTAGAGTGTTTTCTTTCCCTGTTTTTTCGTTTTCTTCATTTTCATCCTGTAATTCCATTTTCTTCCTTTTCATTCTTTCTTTTCCTTATTCCTTTTCCTTAATCTTTTCCTCCCTCTCTTTATCTTTAGCCTCCATCCTTTCCTTAGCCTGCTACTTATCGCTTACTTCCTTTAATTTTGTCTTCTTTCTTCATTTTCTCCTTTTTCTTGTTGATATCTTCTTCCTTCTCCTTTTATTCTTTCCCCAATAATTCTAACTTCTTCATAGTTATCCTTTCTCTACCTTTGCCTCATCTTACCTCTTCTCCTTAATCTCCTTTTCGTATCATCAGTTTGTAGATAAACAACGACCCTATGTGAAGATGGGAACAGCTACTGATAAAAAGCTAACATATTTAATAGTAACTACTAGGGGATCGAGCCTGCTCAACTAGATGTCTATCCCAAGTCCTTGTAAATAAAGAGGATAGGTGCCAGGAAGCAACACTATTTTCCAAGCGGCTAGTGGAAAACAGGCGCTCTTATAAACTTAGGTAAACTTCCGATAAGGAAATGAGGACTTTAATAACAACTAATGAACATAAAAACTTGGTTTACGATGTGCCGATCCCTTGCCATAATGAATAGTGAAG
>JAXCGZ010000918.1:15000-17500 GCA_037179515.1 Halocaridina rubra
GATGTTGAAAATGACTTTTCTTGTACAGTCATAATTTTTTTTTTTTTCACGAACCATTGAAGAAACGCCTGTTCATCCTTTTTCTTGGGGTCAAAAAACTGTATTTATTCGAATACTAAACAGTCTCACCTGAAGCTTTTTGGTAATTGTCTAATTATGTAATTAATTCCTCATTCGCTACACTTTGATACATCTCTACTTGTGCAAACGCGTTCTAACGCGTTCTCATTTTCCTCTCTTATGCCTTGCTAAACCCACCTTAAATTTTTGAAATTATTCCAATCTTGAAAAATGCTTCGTTAATTACCTCATAATTCTACTTTCTTTACCAAAGGCCACAACACGTGCTCAGATCCTCTTACTTTTTTTGTTTATAGATTTTTATATTGTTTGTTTATTAATGTTTCTTTTTATTTACGTATTTATTTTGTTTTCATGGTTAATATAATCGCTATGAATCATATCAAGTACAATATTTGGTGTCTCTAGCATATTTATTCTCTATTCATTAACAGCTTATATATGTTCCCTTAGCTCGTACCTCCCCGTTTACTGGTCAGTTTTGGTTTTAATTCATTAATACTAATCGTGGTTTTAATCACAGCTAAATACCATCATATACTTTTAACGGAAAATATAAGAGTTAGTAAATAAAAATAAAAAAAAAGAACCAAAAGATAGGGAGGTATAAGCATGGAACTCTTTCCCGTGAGAACAATTAGGTAAACACATACATACACAAAACACATACGCACATATGCGCTCACACATTCAGAGTTCATAGACATTTTTAAGTCATAGAACACATTTCACGTAAAATTATGGCTAAGCCCATTTCTTAAATTCCTATTGTTGTTAGTGATTTTTTTTTTGGTTCACGTAGGGCCTTCTGAAATCAGAGAGGTTATAATTATGGGCGGTGTGTATTCACTGAAGTAGAAAATTGGCACTGCAGATAATAATAGTTGTTTTCCCCATAAATCACCAGTAACTGGTGTTTAGACGGTTTCCATGTCCGCAGGGATTTTATAATCTTAGCCAAGTGATTCTCAAACATGTTAATATTTACCCCCTAAGGGTAAAATTTACTCATGCCCTCACCTACGGACTGTGTTTAATCCTAGAATAGTGATTTTCAACCAAGGGTAAAGTTACCTCCTAGACGTAGAAATTTACCCGTGTCATCAGGGATTTTATTTTTTTCTCCTAGAACAAAGATTTTAACCAAAGGTAAGTTTACCCAATAGGTGCAGAGATTTTCCTTTGTCCGCAATATATATATATATATATATATATATATAATATATATATATATATATATATATATATATATATATATATATATATATATATATATATATATATATATATATATATATATATATATAATCTTTATTGCAATGATTTTTAGACTGGGGTAATTTTACCCTAAGAGGTAGAAATTTACCCCTGAGGGGGGGTAAAGTAATGAATCCAGTCACTTAGGGAGCAAGCCAGCTCAACTCGTTGCCGGTTCATAATCCGGTTCAGTAATGAGAGTTGGTGTCAGGAAGAGCATCCAGCTGAAAAAAACCCAGATCCAGATCGACACTAGTCACATAGAGGCTACTGAGAAACAGCGACTACATATGAATATGGAAAAATTCTTACATTAAGAAAGAGGAAAGAAGAGTAACTGGAGCAAATGGCGAAACACATCGTGCAGAGGGGGTGACTAACAGAGAAAAGGTTGAGAATTACTGCTCTAGTTGATGTACAATGCGGCACTGACTATACTCCTTGACAAATTCATGCTATTTCAAATATTTATATGTTGACTGTATGGACGCCATGATGAGAACTACTGTGAAACTGATTCATTTCTTGGCTGTTTATTTATTTGCATGTATAATCAGACTTTAATCGTGTTCCTACTGCAAATCATATTATGTACTTATTATACTTATAGATTCTGCATTTATTTATTTATTTATTTATTTATTTATTTTTATCTATTTATTTATATTTTTATGTATATTCATTGATCTTTATTTGTATATTTATATATTTATTTACTTATATTAATTTATTTATTTTATGTATAATCTTTGATTTATATATTTATAAGTTATTATTTATTTATTTATTTATTTATGTATTTATCTATGTATTTATTTTGAATTCCTACCAAATGCTTATTTAGGAAATGTAACGTCGAGAAGAAAATTGTAATTTATGTTGGGTTGTGATTTTGGGATAAAATACTAAGATTACCAAAGTAATCACATGTCATGAGCACTACTCCATGCCAGCTCTGTAGTGTGTCTCATGTACCATTTTTGATTTATCTTTCTTTCAGGAGCGTTTTGAATCTGTACAGCTACGTCTCCCTTGTTTTGTAATGACAAAATATATAGAAATGGTGTTTGTATAGCATTCGTTACCTCGTATTTTTCCTTACAACTATTGGTATTTTATATGGACATATACACTCGGTCAGGAAACAAAAATGCTTCCGGTA
>JAXCGZ010000918.1:20000-27500 GCA_037179515.1 Halocaridina rubra
AAGTATTTCCTTACATCCTGCGAAGAAGTTTTCTTACGAAGCTTCAAACTATGACCTCTAGTTCTAGAGCCAGCCATATCAAAATATCGATCCCTATCCACTCTATCATAACCATGAAGGAATTTAAAGACTGTCACCATATCCCCCCTCACTCTCCTAGCTTCGAGTGATGGTAAGTCTAATTCCCTCAGCCTCTCATCATAACTGAGATTGCGTATTTCTGGCACCAGTTTCGTGGCATGTCTTTGAACTTTTTCAAGCTTAGCTATGTGCTTTTTCAAGTGCGGATTCCAAAAGGGGGCTGCATATTCGAGTTTTGGCCTCACATAGGTTACATAAATATTTCTGAACATTTCCTTGTCCATGTGCCTGAAGGCTACCCTTACATTTGATAAGAATGCATATGCTGCCCTTACTATGTGTGTGATTACCTAATTGATTACCTAATTGTGTTTACGGGAAAGAGCCCAAAGCTCGTATCTTCCCGTCTCCTGATCGGTTCCATTTTATACTTAGTGATACTTATCATACCTGTCCTTAAAACTATGGATTGAGATACCATTAACTACCTCCTCGCTTAGCGAATTCCAATTATCAACTACTCTTACACTGAAAAAGTATTTCCTTACATCCTGCGAAGAAGTTTTCTTACGAAGCTTCAAACTATGACCTCTAGTTCTAGAGCCAGCCATATCAAAATATCGATCCCTATCCACTCTATCATAACCATGAAGGAATTTAAAGACTGTCACCATATCCCCCCCTCACTCTCCTAGCTTCGAGTGATGGTAAGTCTAATTCCCTCAGCCTCTCATCATAACTGAGATTGCGTATTTCTGGCACCAGTTTCGTGGCATGTCTTTGAACTTTTTCAAGCTTAGCTATGTGCTTTTTCAAGTGCGGATTCCAAAAGGGGGCTGCATATTCGAGTTTTGGCCTCACATAGGTTACATAAATATTTCTGAACATTTCCTTGTCCATGTGCCTGAAGGCTACCCTTACATTTGATAAGAATGGATATGCTGCCCTTACTATGTGTGTGATTACCTAATTGATTACCTAATTGTGTTTACGGGAAAGAGCCCAAAGCTCGTATCTTCCCGTCTCCTGATCGGTTCCATTTTATACTTAGTGATACTTATCATACCTGTCCTTAAAACTATGGATTGAGATACCATTAACTACCTCCTCGCTTAGCGAATTCCAATTATCAACTACTCTTACACTGAAAAAGTATTTCCTTACATCCTGCGAAGAAGTTTTCTTACGAAGCTTCAAACTATGACCTCTAGTTCTAGAGCCAGCCATATCAAAATATCGATCCCTATCCACTCTATCATAACCATGAAGGAATTTAAAGACTGTCACCATATCCCCCCTCACTCTCCTAGCTTCGAGTGATGGTAAGTCTAATTCCCTCAGCCTCTCATCATAACTGAGATTGCGTATTTCTGGCACCAGTTTCGTGGCATGTCTTTGAACTTTTTCAAGCTTAGCTATGTGCTTTTTCAAGTGCGGATTCCAAAAGGGGGCTGCATATTCGAGTTTTGGCCTCACATAGGTTACATAAATATTTCTGAACATTTCCTTGTCCATGTGCCTGAAGGCTACCCTTACATTTGATAAGAATGCATATGCTGCCCTTACTATGTGTGTGATTACCTAATTGATTACCTAATTGTGTTTACGGGAAAGAGCCCAAAGCTCGTATCTTCCCGTCTCCTGATCGGTTCCATTTTATACTTAGTGATACTTATCATACCTGTCCTTAAAACTATGGATTGAGATACCATTAACTACCTCCTCGCTTAGCGAATTCCAATTATCAACTACTCTTACACTGAAAAAGTATTTCCTTACATCCTGCGAAGAAGTTTTCTTACGAAGCTTCAAACTATGACCTCTAGTTCTAGAGCCAGCCATATCAAAATATCGATCCCTATCCACTCTATCATAACCATGAAGGAATTTAAAGACTGTCACCATATCCCCCCTCACTCTCCTAGCTTCGAGTGATGGTAAGTCTAATTCCCTCAGCCTCTCATCATAACTGAGATTGCGTATTTCTGGCACCAGTTTCGTGGCATGTCTTTGAACTTTTTCAAGCTTAGCTATGTGCTTTTTCAAGTGCGGATTCCAAAAGGGGGCTGCATATTCGAGTTTTGGCCTCACATAGGTTACATAAATATTTCTGAACATTTCCTTGTCCATGTGCCTGAAGGCTACCCTTACATTTGATAAGAATGCATATGCTGCCCTTACTATGCCATTTATATGTATTTCTGGAGACAAATCTGCCAGTATGTTTACTCCTAGATCTCTCTCATTTTCTGTCTCTTGAAGTTGTACTCCAGCCACCGAGTAGTCAAGCTTGGGCCTTCTTGCACTTGTACCCATTCTCATTACCTTACATTTTGAAGTATTGAATTTCATTAGCCACTTTTCTGACCACTCATGCAGATTATTTAGATCCCCCTGAAGTTCTCTACTATTGTTCTCGTTTTTTACTTTCTTCACAATCTTTGCATCATCTGCAAACATATTCATGAATGAATTTACAGACTCTGGTAGGTCATTTACATATACAAGGAACAAAAGTGGCCCTAAAACTGAACCCTGTGGAACTCCACTACTAACTCTTCTCCATTCAGACACTGAGTGTCTTACTCTAACCCTCTGTTCCCTTCCTTCTAAGTAAGTTTTTATCCATTCCAAAACATTTCCACCTATTCTAGCCATTGATTGCAGCTTCCTAATAAGTCTCCCATGTGGAACAGTGTCAAACGCTTTCTGGAAGTCTAGGAATATGCAATCTGCCCAGCCCTCTCTTTTCTGTAAGATTTGGCTTACCTCATCATAAAATTCTAATAAGTTTTTTACTGTTGATCTACCTTCTCTGAAGCCATGTTGCCTCACTGACAAAAAGTTGAAGGATTCCAAGTGAAGAGAGATATGTTTCCTTAGTAGTTTCTCCATAACTTTGCAAACTATGCTGGTCAAGGAAACTGGTCTATAGTTCAGAGCCGTATCCTTCCTTCCCCTTTTGAAGATAGGTATCACATTTGCTTGTTTCCAGCATCTTGGAATCTCCCCCGACTCCAGTGACTCCTTAAATATGATACTTAGTGCCACTGATATTGTGTTTGCGCATTTTTTAAGCACATGAGGGGATATGTCATCGGGACCTGTAGCTTTATGAACATCTAAATCCATCAGCGCTTTGCATACCTCTGTGGCTGTAAGGTTGATGTTCTCTAATACCGGCCCTTGAGCTTCTATCACTGCAATCTGAGGGGGTGGGGTATTTTCTACTGTAAATACTGACTGAAACTCCTTGTTCAATTCTTTGCAGATCTCTTCATCCGTCTCAGTGATGCTTCCATCCGCTCTCTTTAGCCTTAAAACCTGTTCTTTTACCTTCAGTTTTCCTCTGATAAAGCTGTGGAAAAGCTTGGGATTTTCTTTAGCCTTCCTGGTGATGTCCCTCTCATAGTCTCTCTGCCTCTGTGTGTGTGTGTGTGTGTGTGTGTGTGTGTGGTGTGTGTGTGTGTTAAGATGAAGGTGTCTTCGGCATTATAACAAAATATTTCATTTTCACGAATTTCAGACTTGCCTGATTCCAAACCACGCATCAGTGGGGCTCAGATGAGTTACCAGATGGAAGAAGAGGTCATGTTGAACTGTACATCTCTGAATTCACGCCCGGCGGCATCTCTGACATTTTACATCAATGATGAGCAGGTTAGTACAGCATTAATTGTACTTTTAGCTCTTATTCCATCAAATTATCACTGCTGTGCATTTATCAGAAACATCTCATAATACGTAAGAAGCAATTTATATAACCAGATGAAATTCCCATGGAATATGCTCCTGTTAATTGTTGTTATTGAACTCGCTGTTTCTCCCCTCAGGCCGATCCCTTTTGGCTTGTGCATTACGAGAGCATCAAGGACCCCACCACTGGACTGGAGACGGCCGTGTTAGGCTTAAAGTTTCCCCTCTGGCCTAGGCTTCTTCGGAGGGGAACCGTCAACGTCAAATGCACGGCGGAGATCTCTAATCTCTATTTTGATAGCAGTGAAATTCTTGTAGCTGGTGATATACCGTACCACGCCTCTATCATGGAGGACAGGGAGTCTGCACTTCTTCCTGGTGAGTTCATGATTGTCATTATCAATGCTGAACACAATAAAATACTGTTATTAAGGCTTCTTGTGTATATAAAAAGGCATCTGTGATAGTTCTATTCTATCTACCTTAGCTGTTTCCCCCTTTAATTGGAGGGTAGCCGACATAAAAAAAAAAGAAAACAATAAGGGGATTACTTTGCTCTATTATTTGAATATTAACATCCTTTTGCATTTTTTTTTTATCTTTTGCAGGTTCAAGGGCCAATCCAGTTAGTTTAGAGACCACTTTATCTGTAATCACCTTAATACTGGTGTTGATGTGAAACCAAATATTGGCAAAATATCAAATAGAGTTGATTTTTCTGTGAGACTGTGTTACGTAACAGCTGATCAGGAGAAATGCTGTAGTCAATGAAGTGATAAGTAATTCAGCAGAAGACGAAGGTGGTGTGGTAAAGAGATAAGCGATGGAGTATAATTAAAGATGAAAATTATATAAGTCTTTGGTGATGGTACTTTATAATTTCCGTCTAGCTAGTCGATGAGTATTTTCATATTTAATCACCAACAATGAACCGATACCAAAGTCCTTATTTGGTGTGTAAGGAAGAGAAAAACTTTTGCAAATGCTGTTTTCAACAACATGTGAATAGTTATGAAACTGGTATTTACATAGATGTTAGAGATAATACAGCGCTATATTGAAAACATCTAAAAAATATTGGGTTTTAATAGTAGGTTCAGAAAAATAAGAAGCTTAATCTATTTATATATGACTAGTTATATATGGAGGTAGGTGTATATATGAATAAATATATTTCATTGTCTAAAGTGAAATACTGTTGGCGATGATAAAAATTTATAAATACAGACAATATTTATCCATGTGGTTTCGTGATGAGTGTATACAGCTAGTGGTGCTATGCTGAGTAATTCAACTCATTATTCATTATCTGTCTGTTATTGTCTGTCCGTCTGTCTGTTTTTTTTCGAAGACGTGTTTGACATTTACATTCAAAATTAGGTCATACAGGATTTAAGAACACTAATTAGCAGTGAATTATGTGTAAATTTTGAATGAATAACCTTAATCTTAGAATGTCACTGTTTAAAATAAAAATTTTCTTCCTGCTACTGAAGGTAAATTCTGTTAGCCTTTTTAAAAGTGAGTTAAATCTTCCTTGTGCATTTTATTCCATTTTTGTATTTATTATACATAAGAGTTGTATGGCAGATATGAGTACCCAAATCGAAACTGGAACTTGTAAAGATGGTGTTCCAAGCATCGATCACTGGCAGATTTCAGGGTGTACGAGACCCTACTGAGTTGACAGAAGCCATCACCTGAGGAATGCCCGACCCTCTGCTTCGTATTCTAAACAGGAAGGATGTTTCATATTTCTTGAGTTGAATATGATAGTGACATAAGTGTTATATTATCATTCCTTTGCATTACATTTGAGTCATATTGTCACTATTCATAGTATAAAGACATATAAAAATGTGAGAATGTTCATAACTCTGAATAATTGAGTGACTTTGATACTAACTAAGTGAAAGTGTAGATAGTATTGAGAGAAAATATTCTTCGATTTTTTTTTTATTTCTGCAGTTAAAAAAAACTCAGAATTTCAGTTATAGGTTTCCTGAAACATCAGAAATTAAACGGTAGGACTAGCTTGCATTTTGCTATATCAATTGTGGTTTAGGACTCGCTATATCTACTTAATGTAAATATGTCTGTAATATAGTATTATCTAATTTTTCCAAAGAAATACCAAAACATATTTCAAATTAGATGAAAATAGTGCTAGATACTTTGTTGGAATTACAAATTCCATTTATTTTAATATCTTATGTAATATTTTTTTTCTGTATCGCATATTTATTACTTCGTATCTAAAAATTTCATTGTTATAATTAAAGTTTTTTCTTTTTTTGTATCGGATATGTCACTGTCAAAACACCTGTGATATATTCTTACATACCAAACAGGAATTTATATTCTCGTGAAATTGTTTAAATTCATAAATGTTTTAATGGTAAAATTTTGCTAATACAATGTTTTCGAATTTTGGGTGTGAAGAAAAGATAAAAAATAATATTTTTTCTCTTATTAAAGAAACATCACAGCATCTGTTCACAAACTTAGTTCGCAACTATGTTAGCTAACAAGCTAACCCGTTGTAAAAGTGCAAGAATTCCATAACTTTTCTCTAGATCAGAGAAATTATTTTTGAAACTGAAATGAAATAATCCTCTACATATTGATCAGACGGTGCAAGTAATTGTCTCCGAAAACTCCGTTGATTTGTTTACTGTTGGGAAAAACATCATTCCGTATGCCAAAATATGAAATTACCTTTTCGTTTCACATAATTAGCCAAGCTTCACAGTAATTCAGCTCGTAAATGAATATCATTAACTCTTAATACGCTCGTGAAAATCACTAGATCTATGTTTCCTATAAATATATACACAAATACTTTTTGAAATTTACAAAATTTCTTTTGAAATATATGCTTATGTAGTTCTTGTTTGGAGTAACTGTTATTTATTTCATAATCTTACCAGTTTCAACTATAAAGTTCTGAAAAGTGTCTTGTGTAAGTGTAAAAGAATTGTGTTCTCGTATCCAAAAACTGTTCCTAGTCAAGATAATAAATACAATTTAGGCTTTAAATGTTGTTTAACAGATAGGTCTGTATTAAGTTTATAATCAACCAAATTATCATCGTATCTTGTAGTAGATGCAGAGATGTACACCAATGTAAATAAATCAGACTCTGAATTTTTCTTATTTCCCAAAATACATTGTAGCATTTTCTTTTCAGCAATGTTATTCTGTGTAAATAAAGTGTACAAGTCCTCTTTCTTTTATTATTAAATGTTATTTATCACCTCATGACACAATTTGTTTATTCTTCTAAACTTTTACTTCAACCAAGTTTTTTGGGTAAGTATTTATCAACAACAATGGTCAAAAACTAATATTTAAAAGTTTTCGGTCTTTTGTCTACCAACATGGCTTGCCTTGCCAATACACAGCAATATTTCTCCCAATATACGAGCTTAGTGGAGAATTTTTTTTTCATTGCATTAGCTGAAATAGGCATAGAACAGTTTTATCCTAAGTCACACTTCTAAAATATATCGGGAATAGCATTTCACATGTTTAACAGATTCCTGTCCTTAAGTCCGCGAGATGTACACTGATCAGTAAAAATTTTATTCATTTCTTGGTTTGACTTCATATAGTGGCCGGGTTGTTGCTCCAACGATTTGGAAGTTTTTGAAAACTTTGCCATTGGCGTAGGCGCTTACTAGTTACTACAATGTTGCGTTCGTAGAAGTTCGTTATTCGTGA
>JAXCGZ010000918.1:32500-34751 GCA_037179515.1 Halocaridina rubra
ATCCTACATTCATCTCAAACAAATCACTCATACCATTCCCGATTCTCACCTGAGTTCTACTATTCATGCAAAAACTCTTGGCCACATTCAGCAAACTTCCACTTATTCCATACAGTCGCAACACATTCCACAACTCCTCTCTATCAACCCTGTCATACACTTTCTCTAGGTCCAAAAAAGCCCCAAATGAGTTCCTACCTATCCCTTAGAACTTTTCACACATCTGTCTCACCACAAACACCTGATCCACATATCCTCTTCCTCTCCTGAACCCATAATATTCTTCCCTGATCAATCTATCAGTATCTTCCCAAATTCTCTCTATTAACACTATTCCATATACCTTTCCTACTACACTCAGCTAACTAATTCCTCTAGAACTACTACACTCATACTTATCTCCTTTTCCTTTATAAAGTGGTACTACAAATGCACTCCACCAATCAACATGGGACCCTCCTATTCCTTAAGCAAATATTTAGCAGACTAACTATCCATTCTACTAATGCCTCCCTACCTTTTGACTAGCATTCTACATGACACCCATCTATCCTGTTGCTTTACCTTGCTTTCATTTTTATCAATGCCAAACATATATCATCTTTTGTTATTTCTCTATCTTTCTCATCACTTGACATTGGTATTTTCCAGTCATTTCTCACAACCACAATCTCTGCCAATCTATCATCTTCCTCATATTGCAGTTCTTGTAATACTCTGCCCATCTCTCTAACCTTTTTTTTTCTCGTCTACTAGCAATTGCCCATCTCCTTTCACCCTCTCCTCCCTCCCAGATTCACCATTCCACACTTTTTTCACTTCCTTCCAAAAAATCTTTTTATTTCTCTCAGAAGTCTCAGACAAGCATCTAATCCACCTCACATCCACTTCTCTCTTTGCCTCCTCACACATGCTTCACTAACCTCATTTTTGCACCAAGTCTTTTATATGCCTTTACACTACTTATTCATAACTTCCTCCATGAAACACCTCCATTCTTCTTCCACTCCCTCCTCCACTTTCTCTTTTACTACCTTGCACACATTCCTGAGACTAACCTTATACACACATTCTCTCGCATTCATAATCAGTTCACTCACTTTCAGCACCTCTCTATCTTCTCTTTCTCCACTTTTTCCCACTGTCACTCTACTTTCCACTGAATAATGATCAGATATTCCACCATAAGCTCCTCTCTGTACATTCACATCCAATACTATTCCATACACCCTCCTGTCCACCACAACATAATCCATTAATAGTCTGTCAGCTACTGTACCATTATTCACTTTGACCCATGGATACAAGTACATGGATACTTTAAATATAATATTGGGAATCAAAATCTCTCTCTAAATAGATATTTTATCATTTTCTCTCCAGTCTCATTTCTGCCAGGTAGTCAATACTTTCCAATTAAGCCTTGATCCATTGGTTCATTCCCTACTCCAGCATTCACATCTTCCATTAACACAACATTCACCTTCATTCCCAAGTCTCCCTCACTCTCCTTCAATTTCATCCAAAATTGTACTCTTATTTTCTCACTTCTTTCACTGCCAGGGCCATAGGCGCTCACAAATGCCCAAACCTCGCATCCCAGTCTCATATTTGTAACTATTATTAGATATGATACCTCCTTCCATTCCACCACACACTTACTTATGTCTTCACTTACCAACAGAGCCACTCTCTCTATTCTTCACCCTCTCTCAACTTCAGAAACCCTACCTACCACACTCTAAAACATCACAACACTACTTCCTTCCAGCTTAGTTTCACTTAGTACAAACACATCAATCTTTTTCTTATCAAATATGCACCCTATCTCCTTACTCTTTCCTTCACTTCTACCACAACCTTTAACATTCGGAGACCCGGTTACTAAGGTTCTGGCTGGATCTCTCCTTTTAGAATACCCCAGCATTTCTTGGTCACTAGTATGAAGAAATATACAAAGGAGGGGATTGCCAGTCCTTCCTCTCTACCTCATTTAGTCGGCTTTCGCGTCATGCAGGAGAACATGGAGGTGGTATTATTTTCCTCTCATCCCATAGGAAAAGCTCCCACAGATACAAGACTGTGCCAGGGCACAGTCCAACACCCAGGAACACTGTTTTTATGGTCAACCACCGTGTCGTAATGAAGAAAGAAATGACAGGGAACTAATTCAAAATCACACCTATCTACGAAAATGCTCCTGCCAACCAAGGACATGATCAATGAGAGTGGATGATGAGTGCCCCTACCA
>JAXCGZ010000919.1:0-34699 GCA_037179515.1 Halocaridina rubra
TATGATTTGTTTTCATGTCAATAAAAATTAAGGTGAAAGGAAAAGTGTGATGGATATATGAAAGAGTGATTTTGCCAATAGCATTGTATGGAGCAAAGGTTAGGAATGCATGCAAGAAAGAGTGAAAAGAACAAGTCAAATGTAATGGAGATGAGGTGATGAAGAAGCATGATTGGTGGATCCAGAATATATGGAGTGAGAAATGTGGAGGTGAAACAACAGGTCCTGGAGCTTTGTGTATTTATTGCAGTCCTCTCTGGTGCTTGCCAACATATATACAGTACTGTACATATAAAATATCACTTATGAACATATTAAACTCCATTAATAATGCATACTTTATGTTTTATGTAATAGTTTGTGTCTTTAGCCTAAGTACTGCATAGTACTGAGTATGTATGTACTGTACAATACTTGTTTTACATAAATACAGCTTACAAACTATTCTACTTACGAACAGACTTCTGGAACTTAACTTGTTTGTAAATAGGGGAGTATATATATATATATATATATATATATATATATATATATATATATATATATATATATATATATATATATATATATATATATATATATACATATATATACATATATATATATATATATATATATATATATATATATATATATATATATATATATATATATATATATATATATATATATATAGATAGATAGATAGATAGATAGATAGATAGATAGATAGATAGAAAGATAGATAGATAGATAGATAGATAGATAGATAGATAAATTGTATATAGAGAGTGCAAGTATGTGTTTATTACATTTAGAGAATACTTTCTCAATTTCAATTCAGTACCTTGCTTATTCTTACTCAACAAATTAAAAAGTTTTATTTTATTTTATTTTACTAATCACTAAATAAACTAATTATTATTCTTTATATTTTTCAATTAAAAAACCCCACGAGTATTCTATGTAAATTCATTTAATATTAAATGCAATTTATTTTATTAAATTACTATTTACATTAGGAATTTCGTCTTCATCGCAGTCCTCTACCAGTTAAAAATGGCAGGTACAAATAGACAGTGGTTATGGTTTTACGTCATGGACTCCCTTTTCTATCAAGGGCTGGGACGGTTGCCTTCTTGCGAAGGACTTGTTTTGGCAGGTGTAATCATTGCCCTGAGTACATGCCCTTGCTAACCTCAGACCATGACGGGGCGCGAACCCTCGTCCTGATGCCTCAGAGTTGCGGACGCTAGCGCTCGAGCCACGGTGACTACACAAGTAGACATTGGTTGTCTCACAAAAATAGGGTCTGCTTGCATGGTTTCTCATTTCACTTGATGTGTAGCCAGCAATGTTGGCACAAGTTGCCATTTTATCTCTTTGTAGATGTTTTGATTGTAACCAAGAGCTTTACCTTACCTTACCGCAGTGCCGTATCCGCTTGGACGTGGGCCACCATGGATCATCATGCTTCTGTCTGACTTTTCATTGTTTTTTTCTTGGATGTTACTTGGTGAGGGCTCCAGTTCTCTTCCACGCTGCAATTATCGGTTGCAGACCTAGCCTTTGCCTAATTAGGCTTCTTACAAGGCAGTAGTGACTGTGCTTATTTGAAGGCAGTACGTATTCGCCTTGTCACGATATCGTCTTAGACTTGGAGAATTTTATTTGTAAAAAGGTGTCACCCCTTGTACTACTCTGTCTGTAATATCGCCACTTTTGGCTTGGGTCTGCTTATTCGTCTGGCTATTGCCAGCTTATTTTGCAGCAAATCAACATATCTGTTGACCATTCACAATCCACCACCTGTGACCCGCTTTTTAGCCTACAGCTCAACCAAAAGAACTAAGAGCTTAAAGCAGTTTTAATCTTATGTAAGGGAATGCATTTGCCTCTGGTTCTACTGTGGCTTCATAGAGAGCAAGCAAAGATTGCTTAACATCATGCATACCACATGCAATGAAACATTTGGCTAGCTCGAAACAGTACATTTTCCTGATTCTTTACTACCACTGCACTTGCTGGCATTGTGATCCAAGTGTGTGCCAAGAGATATACTCTTCATATGTTTGTATGGAAAACACTTTTTGTCGTGCTTCTGAGACAGAACCTTTTGCCGATGAAAACATTATTCATTCTTATCAAGTTGGAGGAGCATTTTTAAAAACTTAGGCATGAGATCTTTACTTTATGCTTGTTGCCTGTAAAGGAACTATCCTTTTTATAGCTTAATAAAGCCATGCACAAATATTTTACCACTTTTTGAGATTACCTTAGTGAAAGAACCAATTTCATTAGATCCTCTGGCTGTACGCTAATTTGCAAGCTTTTTCTCCTCAGACATTCAGCTAAATGTTCAGTTGGAATGTCACTTATGATGACAGTCTAATTTCACAAGAAAAAGGATATAGTGGAAATAATATAACAAACAAACAAACAAACAAACATTTATTTCCATTTTGTACAATGGTTATTCAACATTAATAGTAACTTATAAGTAGACATGTAATTAAACTAATAAATAAGAGGGTAATACATATAGTTAAATTAAATGTAGCTTTCATAGAAATAATAATGCTGTAATAAAAATGTTAACAATAATGTTAATAATAAAGTAGTAAGTATGACACTAGATACAGGATCGTTATTATCGGCATCATTTCCATATTTGTTTTCCTTACAATGAGAATAATTAGTTCTTAATGAGCAGCAACTATTTGTCCAAAAGAAAACTATAAGGTTTGCCTTTGAAAGCTGTGAAGGAGGATGCATTTTTAAGATGCTCTGGAATATTATTGCAGAGTGTTGGCCCTTTGATAGTGATCATCTTTGAACCTGCTTCTGTGTTTGTTCTGTGAATAAAGAACTCACTGCTCTGTCTTGTGTTGGTTCCCCTTATATCCCTGACTGTTTTTAAATCAAATATCCAGCTAGGATAATGATGGTCCAAAATTTTGAATACAAAAACATAAACAGCATAAGCGACCTTGTTTTCTGCCCGCAGCCACCCAAGTTTATTGAGAGCTGGTGTGATGTGGTCATATTTTCTAATTCCTCCCAGGGCAACTCGAGCTGCAAAATTAATAAGCTTCTGTATTCTGTTTATCTGAGTCTTATTGGTAGCTCCCCAAACAGTTGTGCAGTAATTAATGTGACTTAGGGCTAGAGATTCAACAACAGTTATTCGAGTGGTAGTCTCAAAATTGTCTTTTGTACGTGATAAGTACATATGTTCTTTTAATATATATATATATATATATATATATATATATATATATATATATATATATATATATATATATATATATATATATATATATATATATATATATATATATATATATATATATATATATATATATATATATATATATATATATATATATATATATATATATATATATATAATATATATATATATATATATATATATATATATATATATATATATATATATATATATATATATATATATATATATATATATATATATATATATATATATATATATATATATATATATATATAATATATATATATATATATATATATATATATATATATATATATATATATATATATATATATATATATACAGTATATATATTATATATATATATATACAGTATATATATATATATATATATATATATATATATATATATATATATATATATATATATATATATATATATATATGAATGCTCTGTTAAATTTGATGTTTTATTCTGCACTTAAGGGTGAAGCTGGAGATAGAGGACTACAAGGCTTCCCAGGCCGGGCAGGATTACCAGGCACAATTGGCAATATTGGAGACAGAGGCCGCATTGGACCACCAGGTACATACAGCATATTTCCGTTGAAGACTTGCTTATTAAATTTTTTAGTTGATATATGACTTGATACGTGATTGCTCTCTAATCTCATATGTGATTAACGGTGTTAATATTACATATATATTTCTATTCATTATGTATTGCAATATTGGATAAATATTACTGGATGATTTTCCACCAGGTTTACCAAGTAGAAAAGGGGAGCCAGGAGAAGATGGAATTGAAGGCCGTCCAGGAAAACCTGGTCTGTCTGGTAGAAATGGGCAAAAAGGACAACCTGGAGATTTTGGAAAAGATGGTCCTCTTGGTATTAAAGGCTTACCAGGACTAGGATCTTTGACGTTAAAGGGTGAAAATGGTGATCCAGGTAAATATTGTTTTCCACAAATATATAATTTAACAATTTTACTTCTTATTGACTATTGCATTTATGAATACATCCAGATATGAGATTTAAGATTTAAAAATAGAATTATTGTTGTCTGAGAAGCCTACATTTTGTGTGTGTTTTTGTTCTTTTTTCCCTTTACAATCCCCATGTGCACCGTTTGATTGCGGTATTTTTTTTTTTTTTGTATAATACAGTTCTTTCAGTCCATTAAACCTTTCATACTTAGCTTTAAGTGTACATATAGTTTTTTGTGTATTACAAAATACTCGAGTGACAGTATTTTTGTATGATTTAATAAGTTATTCAGTTTCCCTGTATTGTCTCATACATATTATTTTGGAGTAATGGTCTCTTAGTATTTTTTGCAATTTCGCATATTTTCATCATTTAATGTAAGGTAGTAATAATGATGTATGTTTCCCTATAACTAATCCCATATGTATGTGTATGCTTACATACACACATATGTGCATGTGTGAACAATACATTTTAGATTGGATATTTTAAGCCTTCTAATTTGATGTTTTTTCAGCATATTCTGAAGTGATGTTCATTAACTTTAAAAAAAGGGGGCGCTTGGCTAATTGATTATTTTTTTAGTACATTTGTTAAAGTATCCAAAGTACATCTGAGGTTGGAAACGGATTGCATAAAGCAAGTTCTCATTTAATAATTTTTGGTATATCGTTTGGAGTTTGCAGTTTTTTCTTTTAACTCTTGATAACTGAACAGCCTTGATGATAATACCTCTGGATGGTACCAATTGTGTTGTTGATAATCCCTATTTCATCAGAACTTCCGTCTCAAAAATTAATTGTTCCGTAATTTATCAAGCGAAAACTAGTATATATTTGATGGTTCGTAATGCTCTTTTATTATTGTAGTGAGGACTAATGCACATTATCATAGTTTTATTCTTCTTGGAGTGGGAAAATCTGATTTTTTTCAACTATAGTTTTGATTGTTCTTTTTATTTAGTGCTTTTCCCTGTAACTTTATTTTTATGGTTTGTATTAGCTGAATCTCTTACATATATTTATTCATAACCAGGACTCCGTGGAGCTCCAGGAAGGGATGGTTTGCCAGGATTAAGAGGACCTAAGGGAATTCCTGGTGATCGAGGTCTTAGAAGCAATTTCCCAGGATCACCTGGTCTACCAGGACCGCCAGGGTAAGTAAAATCAGATTATGCAAAATAAACATGGAAAACATATTTAACTGACTGAAGGTGTGTTTTTGTATTTTCTTCATCCTAACATGTGTTGCATGGCTCCAACTTTGCATTCGCACAAGGTAGCTCTGCCTAGTTGGACGAAAGTTGCCTTGCCTTAGGGAGGAGACTGTTATTCCTGATATACATGTGAACCACCTGTTGGCAGGGCAGTGATGGGAGAAATCCTACATATTACACATGGCTAAATCGCCTCATAGAGGTGACTTCATGGGCTGACCCTGTATATGTGGCTTACTTGATATGCGAAGCATTTATCTACTATTATATTACTAGTAAGCTGATGATAATATCATTACAGAGACAGCAGTTTATCATCATAGCTAAGTTTATAAGGTGGGATCAGGAGAAGAATGTAAATCATTCTAAGTCTAGCATAACACCCCGGTTGATAGGTGCTCCCCCAGTTGTAAAACTTTCACTCTCCAATTTCCCCGAACATACTGCCCCTGCTACACTGCCTTTATCTCACCTCATGTATAATAAGAATTTTTAGGTATTGACCCTGTAAATGGGACACTTTTTAGCATCAAGTTTGATGCCCATGTGATGAAGTTCTTTTTTACATATTAACTAAAAGGACAGAGTTGTGTGACAACCTCAGATAGAGAGAAATATGTTTTGATTTTTTAACTTGAATTGATATGTTGTGTTATTATATAAATGACATTCACTTAATAAGTAAATATATTTAGTATGAAAAGGACACACTGGAGCGAAGTTAAAAGATCAGCTTGATTATTTATATCAATATGCTTCTGATAATGCACAACTTTCTATGAATCCTGAACCCCATAGCAACAGTTTAAATGACGGCAACCCCACATTTACCCCAAGTACACAAAGCTTCCTACTTAGACAACATAGCAGTCATAAGTACATATCAAAGTAAATACATAGCTATATAACTCCTCCACCCTACCTTAACGCACTCCATGAATGGTCCATCGCAAACAGACAAGATAGCCCCAGCCAAAGCCACACTTACTCTCCTCGCAAAGTAGACATCAGACTATTGTAACATGCCACACCTCACTATAAACAACATTACCCTTAAAACATGCACACACAAAATCCTTGGTATAATATATGATACATCAGTGTCATTTAAACAACATATCATAAACATCAAAAACAAACTGACATAAAAACTCCATGCCCTCAGATCACTTGCTCATACAACATTTGGATCCAAAAAAAAGAAAAAAAAACACATCAGTAGTATTCAAATAATATATATAGATAGGAATAGAATATTCAAACCCTGCTTGGGCTTCTAACCTCATTACAGGACACCACAACACCCTATTGACTACACAAATGAAGGCACGAAAAATAATCACAGCTGCACAGGTACAGCACCCACAGACCACTTAACCCATAGAGGCACACAAATACTCATTGCAGCCTCCACAGACAAAACATCCACACACACACTCACTCCAAGGAAAATTAAAACAACACCTAGTACACGATATTGACAAAGATATTGTCATCTCTTCACCCCTGCCCACCTCAAGCCAGACTCTGCAAATATATCCATGCCCAGTTAATTCGCCAGTCCATGGAGTCACTCAACAACTTACAGCTGCATGCACAACATCTTGACATGTTCCCTCCATTCCCCTTGAAGACAGAGTCCATCTGGCCAGGGTGTGATGCAGGCATCACCCAGCCCTTTTGAGCTACCAGGAGAGGCTGAACAACTTCATCAATTATTCCTGTCCAAAATATTATCAAGACATTATGGAAGACTGCACCTCATACTACCACATATGCAAACAGCATACACTCCCTGAGAGCTCTGTGGGTAAGCCTGAGATCGGCAGAGGCCTTCCTGGAGAAAAGTTTGTACAGTATATGAAAGAATTATGTAGTGTAATGGGGGAACTGAATGAGGGCACCTGTCATAGACCAGAAAACTCCAATAATAAATTGCATGACCTCTTTCTTTTCCGAAGTAAATAAACACAATGTTACACTGATATTTTATTAATATTTTAACACAAGAAAAAATATTTACTCTTTATTTTGATATAATCAAACCAATACGGTGAAAATTATACTTAACAGTCATATCTTAATTGCTTTTTAAGACTTTCTTTTTTTTAAACTAATGCTGGAATGCCTAAAATTACATTTCAATTTTCTTACCAAGGCTAAAAGGACTACAGGGTGATCCTGGAGTTAGCGGTTTCTCTCCGTCTCCAATTGGATTTACAGAAAGAGGTGAACCAGGAGACCGTGGATTAAATGGATTTCCTGGTGTAATTGGAGAAGTTGGAGAAAATGGATTGCCTGGTCTTCCTGGTACTAGAGGAATTCCAGGGGCTAAGGTAAATAAGTTTTCTGGTAATTCACATTGGCCTTGGAGCTGTGATAGAAAATTATCAATTATCATGCCTAAAGAATTGAGACAAACAGGTTTAAAGTGGCAATATCTTATACCTCTGAGTTGTGTAATAAAATCCCAGTGTTGGCTTAATTGTTTTGTCGATTAGTGATATCAAGTTCTCTGAATTAGTATCACAGTTTTGGTGCTTTTTATGCATATTCTCTACCCTAACAAGCCTGAATATGAAAATTGTTACCTACGGATATCAGCATTTAGGAACACCTTTATTGAATAAAGAATTTAGCCAAATAAAAATAGTGGGTATTTCATATTGTATATCCATGGACCGAATGCCATCTTGCCAGCTGTGTGGTATAATAGAGTCAGTACCATGAACTATTTCCAAGCTTTCTTGAAGATGTGTCTCACAAATTTTCTGTTGCATCATAATGTTCAGGGTACACTTATAAGTAAAGACTCTGCAGGTGTCACCTTGCATACAACAACACTACGTTCACATCATTCCAACCCACACCGCAGTGTCCTATCTCAATTTTACCCATGTAATCCATTTTTTGACACTTTCATCTTCTTCTTCTTTGTCTACATCTTTTCCCACTTTCTTCTACTTATCCACAAATGTATGCAAATGTGCACTCATCAGCAGGGCTATTTCTTTTCCTCCTTGCCGTGTGTTTACGTCAGATACCCTACCTACTACATTCTCAACCTATGCCACACTTTTTCCTTTCATCTTGTTTCACTCAGTGTTATCACATCCATCTTTGTCTCTTTACTAATTCCCCTTATTATGTGTTCCCTAATAATGAGCATTTAGTTTTTTAATACAAAATCTCAGGTATAATGACAAAAGTTTTTATATTTCATTTCTACCAGGAAATATAAAAAGATGTCGTATTTTAGATTCAGCTGGGTGTGTTGAGTAGTTGGCTAGTATTTTTATACTTATATTACAGACAAATATAAGGTGAAAACAGTGTAACAGGGTGTGTAAAAAAAAAAAAAGTACGTCAAAGCATCACATTCATATTGTTCCACTAAGGCAGCCATCAAAGTATGGAAGCAAGCTTCCATATTGCTAAGATCCTTCTTAAAACTTAAACCTTTTTACCCTTCCAATTTGTATTAAATATTTGATGTGATGACTGCTTATATTCTTGATATCCATTATTTTTTTCTCTATTTGTTTAGGGATTTCCTGGAGATCCTGGGGTGATTGGAAGTTCTGGCATACCTGGATCCCCAGGATTCAGAGGAGACATAGGTAGTCCAGGTAAGTAACAGAGATTTATAGTCACATTTAAGTACATTAAATTCCTTTTTTTTATTTTCCTTTAAGTAATTAAACAGCTGCCAATCAATTGCTTACAGGTATTAAAACTTCGAATATGAAGATATAATCATTATCATTTGCCTGCCAGTGATTTCTGTAATATTTTGCTGGTGTGATTGACCAGAACAGTTCAAGGCATGTGATAAGGGTATAGGTATGATAAACAGTGATCCAGAGTAATAGCTTACATAGAGTATAATGTTTTAATGTAAATGGACACTCAGTACACTCTCACTAGTCAGTTTTTACTGATAGTTATGAATAATTACGAACCATTATTTTTATCATAATATACTGGATATTTGAACTGTACACTGCTCTAGCAGGTATGAATAGAGACCAGTCTTATGGCATAGCTTTATGTGATGAAAAATATCTAGCTCTTGACATGGAATTCCACGCCCCATGATTCATGACAAGCTCAAACTGCTAGTGGAGATGAGTAGGCAGATTACTTACACCTCAGAGACCCCATGCAGACAGCAAAGGCGAGTGACTGGAAACCAGTAACATTATCTGGGAGTGTTTCTACTCTCAGAATGATGTGGAAGGAAGTTGTAACTATAAATCAAATATTCTGCCTGATTATGGAACAGATATTCACTGGTATATATCTTATTTCATATTTGCATATCAATTGGGCCACCACCCAGTAGAAAAATTCCCAAATTCCCATGAGAGCAAGGTATTGTGGAGAAAGCAGCATTTTTCATAATAACGAGGGCAGTGGCCAAAACAAAAAGGGCTTATCTGTCTCAGGAACACACAGTAACTACAATTTGGATCTGGCACAACGCATAAATGATGCATGTTAGCATGCTATTGGCAGTGCCCCAGATGTAAGCACACTGTGGTGACATGTAACCTGTGATTTCAGAACTCAAACAGTGGCCACCAATTTCACTCAAATTTATGATTTCCTAAGAATACTTGATTACGATCAGCATGGCACTGTAAAGACAAATATGATAAGAAGCCATGCTTCAGGACTGACACTATATCACACATGCTAAGTTAGAAAACAGAGAGAAGAGAAAGGCCTTCTTTGCAAACCGATCCATTACCTCATTCCCAGAGATACATCAGTGGGCAGGGGTCAACTGGAACATAGAGCTACAACTACCTTCATGAACACAAATTAATACCTGTAAGCATTTACATGTTAGAAAGTCATATTTTGGCCTTCAAGAGTGGAGTGAATGCAGAGCTGCCTTAGAATCAACATAAAGGACGACTGATGAAGCTGGATGTAAAGCAAGGACCACAGTAGAACTTTTCATATTATAAACTGTTTGGCTCCTAATACTGAGTGATAATTCGCTAGCCTGCAGACAGCTTGATGTTTTAAAGAAGGGATCAAAAGGACAGACCTCACTAAGGATACATCAGCTATAGCGAATTATGAGCCATCAGTATGATTTTGAAGGGAGTCAGGAAATCTGTCTTAGGGCAAGAGGGGGGGGGGTGTTTTTTGCCTGAAATAGTAAGATTCACAATTATACTGCATTGGAGCCGAGTCCAAGGGTGTATTGAGGAGGAGAGAGTAAAAGGCTCAAAATTAAACGATGGGAGACGGAAATGAGGGTGAACCCAAACTGCTATCAACAGTGCTGGATGTTTCCTGGAATTTGCACCCTAGACGGTGCACTGACCTCTCATCAAATGCCAAAACTTTTGTCTGGATGGGATTTGGCCTAGAGTTATATAAGTCACTATAAGAGTTAAAAAGAGCATTTCTGGTAGGGTATGATGCCCAGAATCCCAAACCCTGAGGCAAGTATGAATGTCTCCATACAGAATCAACTAACCATTTAGCCCAGAAGAATACTGGTTCAGTATTCACTGGACACATTGCAAAAAAGAATGTAACCCTGATATATTCCAAACTATTATGAAAATCTGGAAGAATTAGGTGCCACACAGAGAAATCCAGCTTAATTAAAATTATTAAACTGCCTTCCTTCCTTGACCATCCATATCCTGAATGTCAAAGGAGCATCCCTGAAAAGAAAAGGATAGAGTAGGATGCAGCCATATTTTCATTCACACAGACCTCAGATGAGCAAACATCAACTAATCAGTTTTGGAGTTCTCCGTGGTTTGGTGTAGACTCCTGGCATTCCATGAAGCCATAGTAAAATGGGAGGACTCTACGGTGTCAGTATTTATTTTTTTATGGAAGCAGCCTTTTTCTTGAGAGGCAGTATGGGGAGAAGAACTTGGAACATGTTTTGGTGCCTTTACAATCAGAACACCAGCTTTTGATGGGTGTGAACTTGTAGATGCTGGTTGAAACTCATCGTTGAAGAAAGGAGAGACGAGACATCAAATCCTACAAGTTCACACTGCTAGTGCTGGAATAATGTTATCATCATGTGGATGGCACTGAGCAGGCACAGATGTGAGGCTCTTTAACTCTTGAACTGGTGATGTGAGTAGCATAGTGTAATGGATGACACTGGTTATGGACATAGTATTTTGCAATCATCAGCAAATGGAATGGCTGTACCTGGATCGGAGGAAGTCAGGGCAAATACGATTTCAGTCTACTTTCCATGGTTTTTACCTTGGTTGTTGAGGTTTTATTTCTCTGTCTTTATGTGGCAGTGTAGGCTATTTTGTGTCTTTACATCCAGCAATAAGTTATATGCTGCCATATTTTTAGCCATGTTCTGAAAGAAATAACTCTATGAAATTCAGTTGCTATTCTCCTCTAGGGTAGAGGAACCATAAAGATATAATGCCTTTGCAAGATGCACAACCCCATCATATTCACTTTAAAGGAAGGCAGTGAGTGCAGTAATATATCCGTTTATATATATATATATATTTTTTTTTATTAACCTATTATCGCATAATGCATTTGGAGTTGGTGATACTGAGATATATAGACGAAAACCTGTTCTTGCCAAGCCAAGCTCTAGTAAGCACCTTGATTGTTGTAGATAGCCTAATATATTTAATTTTGCACTTGTCAGTATTTCTCTAGATGTATCTCTATCATAACCTGTATATAATAGTACGGCAAATGTATTCCTGCCCTTTTTCACATGAATAAATAATGTAATATTTGAAAAATTAGCTTACTGCCGAAAAATATGTAGAAAATATCATTTTGAAGAATATTCCCTTTTATCAGAAACAAAAATTTCTAAACATCCATGAAAAATAGTCTCATTTATATGTATTTTTTTTTTTTTTACTTTCAGGTGGTCCAGGTTCATCAGGTTTCATGGGGAAGCCAGGCAGAGATGGTATAAAGGGACGTAAAGGACTAATTGGAGATGGAGGTCGGCCGGGACAAGCAGGACAACCAGGTCCAAGAGGCAGCAGAGGTGACCAAGGATTCCCAGGCCGAAATGGAAATCCAGGAACACCAGGTATGTTTATAGTACCGTTCTCTAAGCTACCTTTTGTTAATATTTAATATATACTTTGATTTCGTATCTGTACCATTGGTTTGTTTGTAATACTATAGACTAAGTTATAGTTTAGTGCATTATTGGGCTCCTGTGATTTTAAGATATGAACCTTGGCTGCAGAAATGGAATTTTTTATTGTTGCTTCGCTATTTTTGCATGGAAGACACTTTGCAGTTTATTCTGCTTAAGACAGTAATTAAAGTTTCTTATAGAGAATTTGAAAAGACATTTATGCTTTTTGTATACTTCATGTGGGCACAAAATGTGTAGGGAACAGGAATATGGAAGGGCATATGGTGGTGGACTTTACAAAAGGGATTGAAATGGCTTTAGTTAATATATGTTTTAGGAAGAAGGAGGCACACAGGATAATATATGTAAGTGGAGGAAGGGGCACACTGGTGAACTATGTATTCTGCAGAAGATTCAAACTGAATATGATTGGAGACTATAAGGTGGTGGTAGAGGAGAGTGTAACCAGACAACATTGAATGGTGGTCTGTAGGATGACCCTGGAGGTGAAGGAAAGGAAGAGAGTAAGGAATAAACCAAGGATCAGATAGTAAAATTTGGGGATGGAAGAAGGACGTATGAATTCAATGAGGAGGTGGAATGGGCACTGAGTATTGTTGGAGGTTGGGTATACGACTGGACAAGTACTGTACTGCAGAAGTAATGATGGAGGTAGCTAGGAATGTTCTGGGTTTCACTTTTGAAAAGAGAAAGGATGATAAGGATACTAGGTATGGAATGAAGAGGTCCAGAAAAACTTAAGGAGGGTAAGAATCGTGAAAAAGAGTTGAGATAGCCAGAGTGATGAGGAAAGTAAACAAGAGTTTAAGTAGATGTAGAACATGACAAAAAGAGACTTATCAAAGGATGAGTAAAGAGTTGTATGAGAATTAGGACACAAGGGAAGGAGAAATAGACGTGTACCGATTGGCCAGATAGAGGGACTGAGCTAGAAAGGATGTGCATCAGCTTAGATTGATAAAGGTTGAAGATTGGAAATGTGCTGAAAAGTGACTACAGTTTGTTGAGAAGGTGGAGGGAGTATTTTGAGAAGCTGATGAATGAAGAAAATGAGAGAGAGAGGAAAGGATGGAGAGTGTGGAGATAGTGGATCAGGAAGTGTAGTTTAAAAGTTAGCATAGAGCTCTTTCAGGTGAGCAAACTTAGGTAAATACAATTATATAGATAAAAAAGCAAAAATTTCTTACTTTTAGCCCTAAGAAGCATATATGATGACTTTGGTCTTCTGTTCTGAATTATATCCTGTTCATTTATAGGTCTTGATGGAGCACCAGGTGATCCTGCACCTCCTGGACCACCTCCAAAATCAAGAGGATACATGATTACAAGGCATTCCCAGGAGTCATTCACGCCAAATTGCCCCATTGGAACGACTATAATGTGGGAAGGTTATTCGTTGTTACATGTAATGGGTGATCACAAAGCTCATGGACAAGATTTAGGTGAGTTTCACCTTCATTATTATAACAATAATATTTTGGCCAAACTCATACTGCTTTTTGTTTTGAAAGGGATCAAGAAACATATACAGGTGAATATGATATATTTTTATAATTATGTCCTTTCCAGGACATATGCCACTTAACTTCCTTTAGTACCAAACCATTTGGTCTTATCTCCAAGCTTCTCATTTACCCTCTCTATTTCATCTCATCACCTTAGTTCCTGGATCTGATTGACAAAAAAAATAAAATTTTGATACATTTCAGCTATTAGCTTGAACGAAAAAAAAAAATTCTGTCAGGCCCACAAATGCTTTATCTTTCTCTAAAAATAATGCATGCCATATTCGGAGTATTTTTAGCCCCTTAACCAGCGAAGACAACATAATTTATTTTTACCCAAATTGTTATTTTCAGTCTCAGATGAGTTAACTTGCCAAAAAGGTCGTCTTTAAAAACCAGCTGAAAACGAGTTTATTCAGCTTTTCTGAGCCTTTCTGAGCATAAAGCGAGCATACTCGATGACTCTTACATGGCTCACGTGGTAGCATCCGCAACTTTGAGGCGTCAAGTCAAGGGTTCATACCCCGCTACGGTCTGAGGTTAGCAAGGGCATGCACTCAGGGTATCGATTACATCTGCCAAAACAAGTTCTACGCAAGAATGCAACCGTCCTAGTCCTTGGTAGGAGAGGGAGTCAGCCCGTCTGAGCATAAAGCGAGCATACTCGATGACTCTTACATAGCTCAGGCGGTAGCGTCCTCGACTTTGAGGCGTCAGGTCAAGGGTTCGTGCCCCGCCACGGCCTGAGGTTAGCAAGGGCATGCACTCAGAGTAATGATTACATCTGCCAAAACAAGTCCTTTGCAAGAAGGCAACCGTCCTAGCCCTTGATAGAAAAGGGAGTCCATGACGTAAAACACTCGATGACTTTGACATCTGGCAGCGGTTGGTAGCAGAATTATCACCAACAAGGTCACTTTGTAGACCCTCTTCATCACCAGGAAGTTTGCAGTATACGGCAGGAAATTAGTCTGAAAGTGGAACATTTTTTACAAGAAAATTGCCGGTAAAGAGTTAAAAATCATATGCATATTTGACATAACTTATATAACATTTGCCTTTTGTTCTTTCAATGCTATACTGTATAGGTTACATCATATATTTATGAGCTACCTTTCATCTTTTCTTTGACTTATGCTATTGATAATGTGTGGTCAGTTTTAAGTCATGGACCCCCTTTTCTGCTAACGGTTAGGACATTGCCTTTTTGTGAATGATTTTGTTTTTGTAAATGCTATTATTACCCTGAGTGATGCCCTTTCTTATCTCAGACTGTGGCAGGTCGCAAACCCACGACCCGACGAATCAATGTCGTGAGCGTTACCACTTGACTACAGTGGCCGCACGCTTTTGATAATGTAGTTCACTCGTTGAATAAATATGCACGTATAAGTAATATAAATATATGTATAATTAAAAAAGTAGCACGCTTTCAGTTTCCTTGAATAAACAAGTAACGAGTATAATTTTTTCAGGTGCTCCCGGCAGCTGCCTTAGAAGATTCAGTACTATGCCGTATCTCTTCTGTAATCCTTTTAATGTTTGTGATTATTCACAACGAAATGACTATTCATACTGGCTATCCACCACAGAGCCATTACCCATGATGATGACACCAATAACTGGTCCAGATATTGAAAAATACATATCAAAGTAAGAAACTTTTTATGTTGCTTCTTATAACTCTTATCTAAACTCCTCTGTCTTTTTATTTTGGTCAGTGTTCTGAACAATATAATGAGAGAGAGATCATTGGTCCAGAAAATCATGTAAATATAGTTCTCCTTCTTCTAAAAAGCTCTGAATAAAGGGATATTATTTTTTTCAGAGTGGATAGTGTAACACTGTGGTTATTAGTCTAACGGAGATATATATATATATATATATATATATATATATATATATATATATATATATATATATATATATATATATATATATATATATATATATATATATATATATATATATATATATATATATATATATATATATATATATATATATATATATATATATATATATATATATATATATATATATATATATATATAAGTACACACTGTTAGCATACAGCTCTAAATAGTAAGGAAGCCCATCAGTGAAACAAAACTTATAAAACAATGCTATATTTCGGATCCTAACTGGATCCCTTCTCAAACACAGCTGGAAAAATTAACAAAGGTGGAGGAAACGTAAACAAAAGGACTCATGAGACATGAGGGATTACAAATTTTTATGATAACAGGACAGGCCTAATCCAGACGAATTATCCTAAACAAAGAAGCCGCCAAGATCATTAAATCATTAACAAAGGAAAATGTCAATCCTTAAAATTTTTATCATTTTAAAGATTAACATTTTCCTTTGTTAATGATTTAATGATCTTGGCGGCTTCTTTGTCGAGGATAATTCGTTTGGATTAGGCCTGTCCTGTTATCATAAAAATTTTTAATCCCTCAGGTCTCATGAGTCCTTTTGTTTAAGTTTCCTCCACCTTTGTTATTTTTTCTCAGTTGTGCTTGAGAAGGGATCCAGTTAGGATCCGAAATATAGCATTGTTTTATAAGTTTTGTTTCATTGATGGGCTTCCTTACTATATATATATATATATATATATATATATATATATATATATATATATATATATATATATATATATATATATATATATATATATATATATATATATGTTTTGGTATGAAATCCTCCAACTTAACAGGATGCTTATAGACTTCTTACTGGATGCCTGCCCTTTAGTATTGGAAATTATAATTACTGTTGGATGAGAAAACATATCCAGTTGGAGATGCAGAGTAAACCTATTGCATATTCATACCCTACTCTGTTTACTCCTCTAAAAATGATGACAATAACATTTTTAGAAAGGAAGTGACATTTAAGTGTACTTGAACAATTGGCTCATTTGGGAGGACACTTGACATGATAGGTTCTCGACCAAAGAGTAGCTTCAAACATTTTTTTTTGAAATGTGGTTACTCACATGTAAGTTGTATCTTTTTTCTAAGAGATTCTACTGGTGATTGGAACTCTACTGAAACAGTTCTTTGTAAATTATGTCTCACCTCCTTTGAGTGAGATATTTCGTATCAGATTTGTCATTTCTTAAGCACGTCATTGTTGTTTCAGTAACTGGAGCTGGATGTGGACAGTGTAAGTTTTGCATTAAAAGTAGACGCAGTACCAAAATTATTTTACACAATAATTATTAGGCATATTATATGCTCTCTGCCTCACCCTTGTGTGATGGAATTGAAGATGCAAGCACCCTGTCCCCAAAGACTGACCCTGTACCCTAGCCTTAAACAGAAAATCTTAAGAATCCTTTCTCTCCCTGGGTAAATCTCTATGTGGATGAAGCTCTGCAAGGATTAGTCTTCCATTTATCAGATGGTTAGAAAAGGGCAGGAATAAAATCTCTGATCTGTGCCACCTTCTGCATCAACATACTGAAACTATTAGTAATTATTCTTGGCGTGAAGATAGTCATCATGAAAGGCAATGGAATGGTCTGCATTATGACAATTGAGAATGAGTCTGTTGGTGTAAGTGAGGGAAATCAGCCATATGGCCACTTTTATAAAGCTGGATCTTCCGTCATGAAACTTCTACAATTAATACCTTTCAGTATGAGAGGAGTTCAGGGCATGATTGAGGTTGGCCTCTTGAAAAAGTACTGACGACTTCAAAAGAGATTCTAGATAAAATTTTGTTCTTGGAAGTAACACGAAGTATTCACATTTTGCAGATATACTCTTCATAACGGCATAAACTACTCAACTTCTAATTTATTTGACTCTAATGAAGGCTTTTAAGACTTTGGGACTAACAACTTCCTGTGAGACAGGAAATGGTGGGAAGTCTATAGCCCTTTTTCTATTTATGCAAATTCAAGTGAAAACAAATTCTCATCAATCCCATTAGGATACCAAACACAAGATATAATTAGAATTGCACTCTGCTGTTTTCTCAATAGTTGGCACACTACTACTTCACCATTGGCAAGGCTTCGCTTCATGTTATATGAGACAGTGTGGATAATTTTTCTTTGCTTCTTAATGTGTGCAAACTGCCTTTTTATCAATCATGAAGAACTCTTGCCATTACTTAAGTCTTGCTATACAAACTGGCTTTACCTAGACTCTGTAACTGGGTAAGCAAGCAGATTAGCAGCGAAAGACTTTTTCCTAAATTTGGAGAGCTTTACCAAATCTAAGACCTGATAACCCCCCAGACAGATCATGTTGTCATCATAATTAGTATTTATTTTTATTGGTATTAGCATTTGGAGTGAAAATTACCAAGTGGTATGCTATCAGGAGAGACTTATTTTTTAGTATTATAATTCTAATCCATCTTATATAGCTAAAATTTAGAGAATATATAGGAGAAACCCAGCTTTTATTAAGTCCTTCATTGCTCCTAGCGAGCTTGATCACAATTTGTGCATTTCTAAGGAACTTCGAACTATTCGAATTCAGCACTTTGGTATGACAGTGGTGTTATATATAGCATTCCAGTGTTATGGGAGATTACGTTCTGAATATATAATATGGTTAAAGCATTACTACTCAGGGCTTTCTTTGAACACATACTATGGGGTAAAACTCTATGTATATGGCATTTTTTTTTTAAGATATTTCATTTGAACATACCGTCGCTTTTACAGAATAGTCCCTTTGAAATGTTATGTATAACATACTTTATGGAGTTTTGAGAAGTTTTCTAATGCTATTCAATCCACTTATCTCTTAATGATATATATATATATATATATATATAAATATATATATATATATATATATATATATATATATATAATATATATATATATATATATATATAATATATATATATATATATATATATATATATATATATATAATATATATATATATATATATATATATATATATATATATATATTCTTTACCTTAATTTTTATTGTCTATCTGAATATATTGCTTTCCTCTTAAGCTTCTTCTCAAGACCTTGTGTATTCACATATCGTTATTTATTACCTTAGGTTCATTGCACTATAAAATGATTTATATATTTCAGGTTAATGATTTCCATTTCTCTACTGTGCATTTTTTATCATGCTTTCCTTTTTGTTGGTAATTTGCTCTTACTTCTCAGCATGAAAGATATATAGAGGGACAAAGCTAGAATAGAAATGGGTAATGTTCTTTGTATCATCCACCCTGACAGATAAATCTATTCAACATCATTCCTCTTCAGTTTCCATTCTATATTTCACACGTATTATGCTTCTATATGATGATGACCACCAGTGATATGATCACTTGATGTAGCTTGAGGATTCATGATATTACCTCTGCAGTGCGACCTCTGAATGCACCAAAGATATATCTCATGCCTCAGAAATTAATTATATTTTCATCTGAAAACAAAGGTAGTATAGTATTTGCCAGTGATTAATGAGTGTCCTTTAGTGTTGAATTTCATACTCATAACCATTAACAACAGATTACAGGGCAAGCATTAAAAGGAAAGAGGAACAGAAGCTTTTCACTTTTTCATAGGTGTAGACTGCTTATTTACATTGTATATGCAGAATTTAACCTAATTACTTTATTGTTTACATTTGCACAATATCAGTAGTTTGAACATTTGTTTTTGTAAGATATCCGATTGCATATGACCATTTGAAAAAGCATTTAAGGGTATATTTTATTACACCATAGGGAAATAGCCATGTACAATTGGTATACTGTAGAGAGGTAACCGCGCTTACTTCAACAGATGTGTTGTGTGCGAGGCGCCATCTATGGTTATTGCCGTCCACAGCCAAACATTAGATATACCTGACTGCCCAGATGGATGGGAATCCCTATGGATTGGATATTCCTTCATAATGGTTAGTGTTGGAACAATCTCAAATTGGTAATATTGCATATTAAATATTATATAATAGAGATTTTTAACACCTTTGTGTACACATACTACTAACATATTACATTACTCATTACTGTATATGTAACTTTTTTTGTGAAGTATTTGTTAAGCTGAGCAGCTCTTTTTGTTGGGGGGGGGGGTGTTACCCTTTAAAGATATTAGTACTAACACCAATATCCAAGTAGAGACAATTTTGTTTTCGATTTGGTTAACATACAGCTTCCAATCTAAACTAAGCACTGTCTCTTTGAATTATAAAGTCGAGGACGATACTTGACAATTTAGTAAAATATGAATTAATTTTGGACACCTTTCAGTAACATAAATTATATAAGCACTAATGATAGCCTTAAGCATACTTACCATTTGTATATTAAGTCTACTGTGCCCTAAGTAACCATATCTCTCTACCTACAGCATACAGACTCTGGAGCTGAGGGAGCCGGACAATCTCTAATATCGCCGGGCTCGTGCCTCGAAGATTTCCGTTCTAGTCCATTTATAGAATGCACCGGGCTGGGAAGATGCAATTTATTCCCATCTGCTTTTTCGTACTGGCTGGCAACTATCGAATTAGAAGATCAGTTTTCAAAGCCACAGCAGCAAACTCTAAAAGCCGGGGACTTGAAATCAAGAGTCAGTCGATGTAATACGTGTATGAGAAAGCGTCAACTAACACCATTCCCTACCCCTGCACCTGAATTCAGAGATCGCGGTGACTCATTTTTCTTTGGGGGTTAAGTGACTAGTCCTTGAAAGCAAAAATTGCTGGGTGTTCCCTTTTCAATGTATATATGTGCTTTACATGTGTCGTCTATTTTCTTATTTCTAGTTACAAACTGCTGGAAGTTAAAATACCAAATACCAGTGTTGAAAGTTCACGAGGCTGTCCTTAGATTTGAAGCTAAAAAATGGTTCTATTTCTATGAGTTACCCTAGTACAGGGAACCCTTGATCACTGTTAGAAGTAATAATTATCCACGGATTTTAATGCTAATTTCATAGGTAGCTAATATTCCAAGAAACTCAAGCTAACCTCGTCTGAGGTTGGCTAAGTCACGCACTTAGGTACGAGAAGAAAATGAACCTATTTTGATATACAATACATTCTATCTAAGATGCTATTCACTGCCATTTCTATTGTAATGTGTAAATGCTTTTTTGTCATTTTTGGCTTTGGGTTATGTTTATTCTTAAGCAAGACAGCACAAACATGCTGTCACAATAGGTCAGTTTAGACTTATCAGTTCTTTACAAATGCCTACGTTTTCTTTTCCACAACAAGTTTTGCCCTCTGTAATTTATGTAATGCTAATTTATACTGATTCTAAGGTGCTCATAAAACATTCTTCATCTCCATTATAACTGTGACCACATTGACAATATGGAATAAATTAATAAAAAATAATACACTGAGCATGAGAAAAGAAATCCTATATATCTTTATTTCAAGTATTTTACAATAAGGACAGAAAGCTTTCTAATTTAACATTTATTGCAGAGTAATACATTATTCTGTTAGAATGATACAATGTTAGAATATTAAAAGCTGTGGCAACATCATAATGTAAATTACGTTAGAGTAAGTGACATATGAATGAAAAATTATCAGAATATACTAAGAAATGTTTTGAAAACAGTGCAACTTTCCAATGAGGACGAATTTTGATGTGTCACTAGGAGTCATTTTTAGAAAACACTGACTGTAGAGTATTCTGACATTGGAGATATAAGCTTGTGTGTTTCGAAAAATCAGTATAAATTCGAAGACTCTCTCTTGTGATATGTGAACTAACTTTTACATTTACAGAGGATACATACGACATTTGTTTCCTAACCCCTGTTACACTGAGTCATAATGAGTACCTCTACATAGCCAGGAAAACATCAGTGAATTCATACATTTCAAGGAAGAGATTATTCTTGATTTTATATATATATATTTCAGTTCAGTACTTTTTTATTCCATATTGCAACATATCGTGTTCAAGCTAGAAGGGTGACCACTATAATAAAATCTTAAAATGAATGTTAGATTATCACTTACAATTGAGATCAATTTAATCTCTTAATGAAAGATTTTTTTCAGAATGGAATCTAATCTTTCTAGTATTAAAGAATATCATATCTTAACCTTTCAAGTATTTAAGAATATAATATCCTTTTAAGACAATCCAACATCCGGACTGTGCTTTACCTGTAAAGTTCATCAATGTTGGTAATGTTCTTCAAATAAAAGCAAGACATTTTCTGGAATACATAACTTTATAATGTAAATTTTGCTTCTCACAATTTTTAATAAAAAAAAAAAATGCTGCAATGCAAGGAAGTCTATTCAATTCTTCAAAATATTAAAATTAACACACTGTGACATAAATAATCTGGTATTTTTACATAAATACTTACATGCATTTTCAGTTAAAAAATATCACATTTATTTCTTTTCCAACTTTTTCACCCGATTGTCAATATTAGCTATATTGTTCTGAATTATCTCCAAATTATGAGAGAACTTTTCCTGAACAGCAGCTAAGTGGTCTGAATTTGAATGTAAAATGGAAGTAAGTCGAGTTTGGGCCACGTCGAGTTGCTTAATAGAGCCATTGAACTGCAAAGCTGGAATGGAACAACATATTGTTATATGATTCTAAAGCTGCTTTCATAACTATAATGTCAACATAACAGTATATAACCCCAATCAGCAAGATCATGATGAAACCACCTCAATCTTGATGTTTAATTCTGAGTCTTGTTTTATACAAACTGAATAATCACATGAACATTACCTTGATCGTGAAGACCCTCCAAGGACACAAGACGCTCCACAACTTCTGGAACAGTGGATGACAAAGCTTCAGTCTTCTTAACCAGTTCATATAACTCAGTCACCTGTTATAAAATTACAAATTGATTAGGCAATTCGTATAATTCCGTCACCTGTTGCAAAAATTAAAATTGCATTAAAATAATTGAACAAAGCACAAAGTCGTAAATTACGCTACATCTCGTACATTACTTGCTGTACCTAGGTAATAATAACATACTCTTCATAATGTGAATATGAGAAATTATTTTTTTTACCTACGCCTTATCCCACTGAATTATAGTGACAAAAATATTATGTACATAGTATACACAAACCTCTTTTACAATTAATAACTAGTCACAATCGAAGGAAAGAGAATATATATTAAAACTAGTAAATTAAAAGTCAACTTTTTCACATCTCTGCATTAGTTCTTAATTTTTCGGTCATGCATTTACACCATATGAAAAGCTTCAGTAACTGAAAAACTAGACCCCAAGAGATCCCTTCCATAGTCTAATTCCATATATTACATTTACAGTCAATTTTGCAAGATGAAGGTCCCGCCATATTCAGTTTCTTATATGCACTTCACAATCCTTTACGTCACTGTCTCTCCTTAACAGGGTTTCACTCCACATAACATTTCCTTCATAGACTATATACAGCTTAATCAGCCAATAATTCTGCTCTACAAATATTTCACCTGTCTTTCATTATTCATCTTTTTGAAATATTTTCTTTGTTTCCATAAATATATCCCAACTTTCTCATTTGACTCGAAGAACCTTCTTTTAACTCTGGAATAACTTTTTCATTTAACTCTAGCAAAATCTTCTGTTCGGTCTCCAAAAATACTTTATCTCCAGCAATTTAATAATTCCAACTCGATAAAAGTTCTTCCTCACAATACTCATTGCCCTAAGCAACTAAATCTCATCTCATTCCTTTCATTGTTAATTTCTAAAGAGCCAAAAACTACTGTACTTTCTTTATATTACCTTTGAGCATAAGACAATACTACTCATATTTCTCCAGTGTAGCACTGTACAACACACCTAATTTTGAGGAGAGAATTGTGGATAGACAGTTGCAAAAGGCATTGGTAACTTACAGACTTTTATGACTGTTCAATGCGGCAATTTATGTTTCTTTGTAACATACGATTTTAGATTGCCCTGTCAACAAGTATAGTTGCATCATTTTTGTTGCATATACCTCGTTTATAGTGGAAAAAGTACATAATACACATTCTTAAGGTTAAAATGGTGGAAAAATGATGACAGCAATGCTGCCGAATTACAAGGTACTCTTGCAATAGCAACAGAATATCACTTATCCTACGTCCATACAAATATGCATGTACAGCTTCTATAAACACTACCTTGCTCTGTTTGTCAGCGTCTTCGATAACCGCTTTCTTTTCGGATATTGAATTCATACGAGTATGCACGGCATGTAGTCTCCCTTCTACGTGGTCCAAATGAGAAGGCTCTAAAAGCGCTAAGCGTGCACTAAGCACCTGCGTTGCGCCTAAAACAGACTTGTGATTTGTCCAAGCTGCCAAGCTACTCTGTAATTAAAAGATATACAACACATCAAACACTGGTATTTATTATATATGAATGAAAATAAATCTAAATGGTTATCACTTTATTATGCATCTCTAATGACTTTTCCATTTGGAACCCCTCATATAATAATAGGCGAAACGAAGACTTCGGTTGTATGCCTAATCCCAAGAGACCATTACTCAGAGGGTAGTCTGAAACTGAACATGTTCCATTGAATAAAAATGGGTTTGAGAATTAATACAAAAGAAAAACTGATATATTCATAGTTAAAGGAGCACTTCATGCAATCCTAGCAATAACAAATACCCAACTTCTCAATATGTGTCTCTACAATGGAGAATTATATACTGTAGTAAGGTAAAATAACATTTCACATGCAGTGATCACAGAAACGGTAATTTATAAAATACAGAAAACATCTAAAGGTTGCTGAAAGGAGACATATCTAGCTTTCTGAAGAAAATTCTGTGCATATTTTGGGGGGAGGAAAAAAAAAAATCAATAGGTTCACGCAAGTGTAAATCTTTCACACAAACCAATTTATCAGGATTGTTGCCAATCAGCATTTCTAGTTTATCTATTCTTTTTTCTAGAGATGCCACACTTGCTAACTGGTTAAGCCTCGCATGTTGCGGCGCATAATATAATTCATATGAAATAACAGAACTTCCGCCAATTTCGTCTTTTCCCTCGGCAGTTTTACCACTCTTCTTCTCGGTAACTAATCCAGTCTTTTTGAAGCCTTCCAGCAAAGTGACCAACTTCCTGCAATGTAAACGATTAAACATAAGTATAACTCTTTAATACAGTATTCTACTTCTAAATATATAAGAAAGCTTACAAAAACTTGCTATTTTCTTCACTGTTTCTGGTTATCCAAAACTTTTTGTTTTAGAGAACGTGTCATTTTCTATCTAAATATTGCTGAAACATATATCATACAAATAATCACGTAAATTTTTAACTCAATACTCAAGGCTTTCAAAAACCTTTCATCTAAACTACAATCACCATTGAGATACAGTTTTTCAGGGATATACATAGCTAACTAACATTTCATACAGTATATCCTTTAGCTAAATTTTACATCAAATTCTTAACATATCATGCTAGTAGGCATGACATTGCAAATCTCAAAGCGCTGATGGTATATGTTTCAAGACATTCTTACACCAGGAGTGTTAGTGATAACAATAAATGAAACCTCTCCTTTGGGGTAATTTGACTGTTGCTATCACTTACAAAACATGAAGTACAAAGCAAAGGGACAACAGTTTAAGATCATTCAAAATTTTAGGTGTTATACCTAATAGCAAAGTAATGGGAATTATTATTAAAACATAATCCAGCACCCAGTGGAATCAAAGATAAGTTCCTAGGACATGAGTGATATATGAGTACAGTATATCATAAATGTATTTATCGTTACACAATATATAATCAAATTTTTTCTTTTAACATGACACAATATCCAGCAAAAAACAATAGAGTGTCCAAAGCGGAACAAAACAAAGAGGCTGAATTGCTTTATCACAGCCCGCCCATCCTTAACCTTTCTGTCATCTGCTAACGTGAAGAAAAGGCATTCTCTCTACCCCCAACTACTGGGATACAGATGTCTATGATAAATAAAACAATAATAATCTCATAAAAAAAATAGTTGTTCTATCTGTATATTGATGGAGTGGTAAGGGAAGCAAAGGCAAAAAATACTAGGAAATGGATTGGACTTAATGAGTAGAATGGAAGATTATGGAAAGTGAATCAATTACGACATAAATATGTCACTGGGCTAGTGGATGACCCTGCAGAGATTTGCAGCAAGTGAATGAGTTCGTAAGGAAGTGTGAGAGATGGAAGTATATAAATGGAAATAATAAGTTATGAGGTGTACAACCCAAATGATGGTGGAAGGTTGAATGTGAGAGTAGATGGAAGGATCCTTGAGGAAGTGGAGAGGTCAGGTGCTTGGAGTCACATGTAGCGCTGAAAGGATAGACGGATAGGGAGGTGAGACAGAGTGAAAGAAGCAAGTATATATCTGGGGGGGATGAAAGTGTAATAAGAAACAGGTATGAATACACACAGAAGGCTGTATGGAAGAGTGACTGTGTTTACAGCATTGCATGGTGCTGAGACTTGGAATATGAAAAGGATGAAGGGTACATATTAAATAGAATAGAGATGAGATGTTTGAAAAGTATGAATAGTGAAAAATGTGGCAGTGAGTATGAAAATGAGTGTTAGGAGAAAGCTGACAAAAAAAGTTGGGCTAGATATCGTAGAGGTGTTCTGAGTGAGCATATGGAGTGATTTAGGAGGAATGACTGGCAAAGATAATGTAAAGACCAGAAGTAAGAGGAGTAATGCTTGGAGAGAGAACAAGAATGAGATTGATGGATGGGGTGGATAGATCATTAGATGGATGTGGAAAGTCAATGGAGAAGGGAACTGAGAGTAAGAGACTGGAGTGGGTGGATGGGTTGTAAATATTCATCCCGTGCCCAGTCAATGCTACAGACTGGGAAGGGTCAGGTCGGGGGGAATTACTGTTATAAGATGAATTGGTGGGGTTCAACCAGCTACAGATGTTGGGTCTAAAGGAAGATGAGCTGTGCCGAGTTTTGACCATGTGTGACCCAAGCAGTGTGGCTAGATGAGTTGCATGGAAACCCTTTATCCTGTATTTTGGCAAACGAGTGTGTTTTAGCTAGGCCATCGTCATACGGGGAGGATAACAGCACTTATATATGAATATGCATGTATACATAAGAGCACACTTACTTCTGCAGTGCTATTTGAGGTTCAGATATAGAAGACACGACATCTGCACCAAGGGTTTCCTCCAGCTTTAGATCACCCAATGTGCACTGCAATGTCTCAACTTGTTTGGCAAGTTCAACAGATGACACAGAACCATCTCCACTCTGGACAGTCCCCTGAGAGAGAAAAGAATATATTAAGTTTACTAATTATTCTTATGCATGTTTTACGTATCATAGAAGATAATTGGGAGGAATGATCTTTTTAGTAAGGGATAATGGATATCTTTTTCGTATCCTCTTAGTTCTACGTTATGGAAGGCAACTAACAGGAATACAGCAGCAGTAGGTTGGAAATCTATCTGTTTCAGCGTCTTGTTTTTGCTATGATCTGACTCATTGAAGAGGTCTGACGAATCTCTGCAAAACTGATTCTTTTGTTATATATGTTGCCATCCTGCTGGCTCCTCTACAATTTGGAAAAAAGAAAAAGTAAAATATAAACTGTCCAAGCAATTCAGCAAGCAAGAATACCATAGAAAACCAGAGACTCCAACTACATTTATCAATTTTTGGACTTCTTTTCGAGGGATTGACATGGGAACAAGCATGTCCTGCAACAATAAAAAAAAACTAATGAAAATCTTAGGGAGAAATATCATCAATGTTCATTTCTAAGTAACAGAGTGGGGAATTCACTTTACCAAAGAGAGTATCAACAAGTCGACTCAGTTATCTACCATGTTCAGAATATCACTACATGAAGAACCATATTCGTTTGTAGAGAAGAACAACTGCATATATAGAGCACGCTGTGCTTAGTACTTAGATGGTATCATATTATACTGATTGGAAGTAAACTTACAGGGATAAACTGCAACTTCCATAATACTGATAGTGTCTGTCACTGGTAGCGGAACTTTAAACATTTCATAACCTATATACTTATTACTGAGACCATATCCCACTTAAGTAAGGAGGGTAGCCACATTATAAAAAAAAAATTAAAGAGACAGTCAAGTTCGACCATGTCCCAATTCAATTCATGGAGTCATCTCCTACAACACTGGGCATATGAGTGAAATACTCCCTCCCTTTGAGATACCCCTATTAGATGCCTGCTATGACATGACATGCAGGGACATTCAACAGTTGAAGCCTTTGTCCTCATTTTCCACACAGGTGCATTTTTCTCCTGATTGCAAGCCAAAACTACGTTTTTCCTCCAAAATGAAAATGGCTGCTGAGGAATCGTTCTCACATCTAAGCCTGTTTTGCGAACAGTTCAGATTTTCTTAAGACCGTTCCAACTTTATGAAAATAACTTGCAGAGTGAAAGAGAAGTTACTACTGATATATTTATATAAATCTATGTACTGTATATTAAAAAAAAAACACACACACCTTAACAGCTTCCACTTCTCCCACCAGCTGGTTTATTTCACACTTCAAACGCTGATATTTCTGCATAATTGTCTCTTCCTCGCCTTGACCAGCAACTTCCCATTCCATAGGCCTTGAAAAAGACAAAATAATATATAAATATATTATATGGATGATACTTATAATTTAGGACAAAGGCAAGGAACAAAATAAACATAACACAAATTAATATTTCTGGGTTTATGCTCTGTCTATAAAGAAATGGTTTCCCAATTGTAGGTGCTAGGCTATCAGCTCATTTAACTGTAGGTGCTAAGCTATTCAGCCATCAACAGTTTCAAGAATAATGTAAAAATTACATCTACAGACAAGCATTCACAGAAAACAGATTACCAGCTTTTAATAATACCACACCAATGTAATTCATAATATGCATATATAGCAGACGTCAAAGAGGATCAGAACACTGAAATGGCTTCGACAGGAAATAAATAAACCCTGCAAAGGGTCTTGTCATGATACTTCATACCATGCTTCATAACAAGAATAAAAGGAAAAGAGTATCGTAGACATATCAAGGAACTACTAAACGCTGTTGATATACTTCTGGTGAATGAAGCCACAAGAATGCACAAAAGGGTTAGAAACCACATACTCAATAAAATCAGATAAAGTTGTCTACCGACCACAAGAACTTTATTTTATACAATAAGAAACATCAAACTTCAAAAAGAATACCAAAGCATTAGGTACCTCACTGTTATATTACATAGGCTATCAAAAACATTTAAGAGACGATGCTTCCTAAATTAACCATATTATGTCCAAACACTTACTCAATATTCGATATTTTGTAAGAGGAAGGTGTCACATCAAATTCATTCAAAGCTGAGAGAGATTAATACCTGGCATATCAATACGAATGTAACTGAAAGCTTAGAAATAGATACCTACTAAAGAGGATCTAACAAAAAGGAAAATTAAATAACAAATAGCCAACTGGACACGGCTGTTTAACTAAATTATCTAAAGAAGCTCATCCAGAGTCCAATTATAATAAATGGAGTTTCTTGTTTGGGAAAGTCACCAAAGGATATTAAACAGTGTAAGGAAGGAGACAAAGAGTAATGAAACAATAGAAAATAAATATCGAAGCTATTCTATTTTCATTACTAAATGAACAAAACGATATAAGGATGAAAACTCCAACTTGGAGGTAAAATATAAAGTTGGGATCTTAACATGGGTAAAATTCAATCATAGAACACAGGAAACAAACCTAAAGCATCACACTAACTCGGATATGTATGTCTTAACACTTATATCAACAGAAATCACATATACTAAAAAAAAAAAATGGGCTCTGAAAAGGAGTAAAATATTTCAAAATACAGCCTCATTCAACAATGCTTCCATAAGTAGGACTCAATAATGGATGTTTGGTATATTTTCTAAAACAATGTACAATTGGTAGGTTATCTCTCGATTGTACCACATTTTGTTTTGAGTCTCAAGCTTAAAGACTTATCATCTGGTACCGGCTTGCTTATACACCGATACAGAGTGGGGAAATTCCATTAGATTCAATTTCAATTGCCTATTTTCTACCTGCTAGAAAATAATATAATATTAAAATTCTCTGCAGTCAGGACACATGTTCAACATTTACCACATATGGTACCACATATGATATTTGTGATAATAAAATATAGAAGACCATGGGCAGTAAGTAAGAATATTAATTATGAAATCATTTAGCAAAACGTACATATAAGTTTAGAAATGTTCAAATTACTTCCCTGGTGACTAAGGTACGAATAAAGCTGAGAGAAATTAAGGCAGGATATAACCTGAAGTAAAAAAATAACTAATTTTGATATCAATAAGCGAAATATTAAGGCTATAGATAATACTTCTTAAATAAATATAAACAAGGACGAAGACAGTTCACCCAAAGTACCACAGAAATGGATTCTGTAGCTATCTCGACTCAAGATTAAAACAGAAAAATATAATGTACTCTGTGGGGAGATTCAACACTAAGATACGTAAAGGGAAGATGGCACTGTCTCTCACAAGAAGCATTTGGAAGTTGTATATTGGGATATAGTGATAGCTTCAGCTATTACCCCAAATACAGAGGGGCCAAAGATATGTAAATTTTTTCTCATTACTATATGTCAAGCTTCATACATTCCTCACGTATTTCTTCATCCAAAAACAGTTACTTTCCTTCAAAGTATGAGGTATTTGAGTGCATTTTGTCCCATAGTTGTGGAGTAATTGCATATTATTAAAAATAAGGTTAATTTTGGTAGTTAGGAGAGATTCCGGTTATACAAAAAAAAAAAAAAAAAAAAATCAAATCTGTGCCTCCGAGAATCCCATTACCAAAACAATAACAGCATACACTGTTTTTAAAGCAAAGAAATTTTAATAGTAGACCTAAATAAAAAAAGAATATAATGTAGAGGGATTTTTTGCTTCATGGTTATAGTTATTAATATAACTACTATATTAGAATAAAACATGATAAGAAAATCCAAAACTACTTTCATTCAAACTTGTCACTGGGCCACAGAGTGAAATATATAGCATATACCTGGCATCATAGCCCCTGCGTCTTGAGTACGATATACGATCAGAAAAATCCACGTGGGAGGCATCCAGATTCTGTAAGCATTTAATTGACATCAATGCCAAAATATGAACATTTGCTATAAAAACAATGGCAGAGTAATAGAGCTAAAACAAAATATACACACTCAATAAAGAGTAGTAGTTATAAATGTATGAGGAATCATCTCTTTTTTTTACTGATTACATATGGAACAAATATACAATACAATTACAATGGCTACATTTTTCTTATGTATACTGTCAATACAAAAGAGTGAATTAAACTTCTGTACAGCACGAACTTAAATGGTAGAGCAAAAGGCAATGAAATAGATTTACCTTTCCTTTAAAATGAGAGTATGCATCACCAGAAGATATATGGAGAACCTCTATAGCATTGCTTGTATCTCCACTCTCTCCGATGACATAGTCTTGATCACTTTCAGGTAAGTCACTTGTTTCATAAACATCTGGCTGATCATAAACCTACCAAAAATCAATCAAATAAATTTATACATGAATAAGTAAATAAATGTTCTAGACCCTCAATTCATATTTCTGAAGCTTACTTATTCTAGATCTTACATTACCAAGTCATTATTTTTGTTAAAATATAGATAGCATTAAGGGAATTCTACTCAGATTATATTCTCACACTTATTGATATGTTCTCAATACTTGTAAAATGGGGAATGAATACCTGGGGAGTGATTAAATTATTTAACAGGGTTGTTCAATAGTTTTCATATTATGAAAAGGAACAAAAGTGAGTCTATATCAGATATGGTTACCAAAAAATAATGAGCTGCGAAACAAAGCGGCTATATCAGTCTCAGTGCAGCAGATGAAATTCATAAAGACAATAAGAAGAAAAGTACAATTTTAATTACACTAAATGCAATTGTTTTTCTATAGCTAGTAAAATGTTTGATGATGCATTACACAAAAATTTTTATATAGATATGCTTTACCAGTGTTTTTAGTGTATTAAATACCTTATTTATCGAGGTAAAATTAACCAATTCTATTTTGGATGTAAAGCCCTCCAGGGCGTCTAACCTTCCACCCACTGAGACAAAAGTATTGAGGGGATCCATCCTTCATACCTAACACAATATTTTATCAATCCAACTTACTTTAACGTGAAAAGAAACTCATTTTCAGTATTTCATAAAACCTAAAATAATAAATATATTGAAAAAAAATTAATATAACCTCGATAAAACCACTTAGGTATCAGAGGTGCGTTTATTGCATGAAAAATTATCCAAAAAAAATTATTTTCACCCTCAGACTTTTGATACAATATCTGATACATACCAAGTTGGCAGGAAAACTACAGCTTACTTAGAGGCTACCATAGCTTTAAAATATGAATAACTACAAATACCAGAATACAATGATAATTAGAATTGTAGTACATTAGTGTGTGATCAGCAACCATGACACTTATTAAGGGTGCCAACTACAAGTGTGATTTACTTAAGTGTGTGATCAACACTTTAAAAATTAATGAAAATAATGAACTATTAGTCTTTATAATGGATTAAAATAAGTAAGACCAGAAGACACTTATGTCTCGTCAATATGGATTAAAATCATGGGTAGGTTTTGATGATATTTTAAAAAGGAATTTGCTAAGGTTGTGGAATAAAAATTGTTTAGCACACTGACTGGAAGTGTTTGTTGAATTTTTTTATATAAGGTAGTCAGAGTTATATATATATATATATATATATATATATATATATATATATATATATATATATATATATATATATATATATATATATATATATATATATATATATATATATATATGGTAAAGGTCCAGTATAGCTCCGGCACCTTAATTTTGGTCTACTTTCTTCTAAGGCTTCACAAACCCCTTTGTATACATATAATAATACATTAGTAAAAAGTGGCGGGCTTAGGTTAGATTAGGTAAAGCAGAGGCTTAGGTGGTCAGTATACATTTCGTTAAATGCCTTACTTCTGTCTCATGAAGGCCGTGTAAAGCACGGGCTTAGGGGGTCAGTATACATTTCGTTAAATGCCTTACAGTGTTACGTAAGACATGTAACGAAATCTATATGGACCCCCAAAGCTCGTGCTTTCCCTAGCCTAACCTAAACCTAACTATTTCTGCCACCTTTTACTAATGTATTATATGTATAAAGGGTTTTGTGAAGCTTTGGAAGAAAATTAAGGCCCCGGAGTTATACTGGACCTTTACCATATATATATATATATATATATATATATATATATATATATATATATATATATATATATATATATATATATATATATATATATATATAAGGTAGCACTCTGATGTATTCTGAATGAATCTGACATTCAAATCCATTGGAAAATATTCCTAATCTAACTTAAATAAACTTAACCCAAAATCTGAGTAATTTATGACGATCTTGAAGGTCTGGTTGGTTCAAGAAAAATATTATCGAGACCTACTTAAACAGCATAAACTATTCAGGGTTGAAATAAGTTTAATAAGATAAAAATATAAACCTCCTAACATATAACATAGAGTTGTACTTATGTACTCCTAAAGGAAGTTTCATATATTTGGCCTATTAAGGTTAGTACCATACGAGGCAAGTTATTCATCTAGTCAATATGTCCTCATAGAAAGAAAAAAAATAATTCGATATTTCATTCCACTAACGATATGCAAATTAACACGACGGTCAACTATAATACAGGTAAAAAAAAAGTTACAGGAAAAATATCTAACCTAGCCTGACTTGTGATTTTTTAACTGTAACTATATTACCGGCAACGGACTTACAATGCCAGGAAGTCCAGCGTATTTTGGGTCTGCCATAATGAGAGACTTCTGTCAAAGGGCGTTTCACGCACGGACAAAAACACAATGACTCACTCACTCTTTCACTCGTAAATAAATAAGGTTTTGCATAGATATATATAAAATAGAGAGAACAAGAATCTCAAGACAAGGAAATTAAATGGTGTCCATTTTGCAATGTTTTTGTGATAATGGGAATCATATTAAATAAACTCTCAATCCAATATCTAGTATGAGAGAGAGAGAGAGAGAGAGAGAGAGAGAGAGAGAGAGAGAGAGAGAGAGAGAGAGAGAGAGAGAGAGAGAGAGATTATTTATTATTTTATTAATTTATTGCGCCAAGGCGTCAGACATTACATGAATTCATACAAATAATGCTTCAAGTGGATACAAAACCAAGAATAGAACATAGTTTACAGGGAGAGAGAGAGAGAGAGAGAGAGAGAGAGAGAGAGAGAGAGAGAGAGAGAGAGAGAGAGAGAGAGAGAGATTATTTTATTATTTTATTAATTTATTGCGCCAAGGCGTCAGACATTACATGAGTTTATACAAATAATGCTTCAAATGGATACAAAACCAAGAATAGAACATAGTTTACAGGGAGAGAGAGAGAGAGAGAGAGAGAGAGAGAGAGAGAGAGAGAGAGAGAGAGAGAGAGAGAGAGAGAGGGAGGTGTACACATTGATAAAACAT
>JAXCGZ010000920.1:7500-10000 GCA_037179515.1 Halocaridina rubra
GCATTCAGGGGTGTGGCTGCTGGGATGTCTGATCAATTTTTGGTTGAAGCAAAAGTGTTAGTAGCAAAAGAGTGGGAAAATAGTGTGGGGGGATGTAGAAGGGAAATAGTTAAGGTGGAAGAGTTGAATAGCCAGAGAAGAGACAGGAATATCAGGATAGGTTGAGAGTAGCATATGACAGGGTGAAAGAAAGAGAAGTTGGGGAGTTAGGGGAGGAATTGGGGTTGATGAAAGAATGTTTTGTGGGACATGCAAGTGATGTCTGTGGAAAGAGGTTTGTAGGAGGTAGCATGAGGAGGGGCAGCGAGTGGTGAAATGAAGGGGTGAAAATGAAGGTGGAAGAGAAAAAGAGGGATTTTGAGGAATGGCTGCAGTGTAAAAGTAGGGAGAAGTATGAAAGATATATGGAGAAAAATGTGGAAACCAAGCTGAAGGTAGAGGAAGAGAAGAGGTTGGCAAATGTTAGGTGGGGACAGAATTTTATTAGGTCATATGATGAGAATAAAAAGAAGTTTTGGAAAGAAGTGAAGAGAGTAAGGAAGGATGTATCGAGGATGCAAGAGACAGTGAAATATGTGAATGGACAGATGTTAAGAGGGAACGATGCAAGGAAAAGATGGGCAGAATATTTTGAGTGCTTGCTGAATGTTGAAGAAGATAGAGAGGCAGCTATAGTGGCAGTGGGTGGGGGAGGTTCAAGGACCAGTAATGGGAGATGAAAATGAGAGAGAAATTACAAGAGAGGAGGTAAAAAAGGCATTGTATGAAGCAAAAGCAGGTAAAGCACCTGGAATGGATGGTGTGAGAGCTGAGATGTTGAAAGAAGGGGGTGTGACTACATTGGATGGTTAGTGAGAGTGTTTAATATATGCTTTGTGTTGTCACTGGTGTCAGTGGAATGGGTGATTGCCTGAATAGTGCCCCTATACAAAGGTAAGGGAGGTGTGTATGAATGCAGTAATTTTAGGGGTATAAGTTTGTTGAGTGTGGAAGAAAAAGTGTATGGTAGGAAACTGGTTAATAGGATTAGGGATAAGACAATATGTGATCACGGAAGTGCAGAGTGGTTTTAGGAGAGGTAGAGGTTGTATAGATCAGATTTTTATAGTTAGGCAGTTATGTGAGAAATATTTAGCAAAGGGTAAGGATGTGCATTTTGCATTTTTTGATCTGGAGAAAACATATGATAGAGTTGATAGAGAGGCATTGTGGAATGTTTTGAGATTATATGGAATTAATGGTAAATTGTTGCATGCAGTGAAGAGTTTGTATGAGGGCAGTAGAGATTGTGTTAGGGTAGGGAATGAAGTGAGTGAGTGGTTTCCAGTGAGTGTGGGACTGAGACAGGGATGTGTGATGTCTCCATGGCTGTTCAATTTGTATATTGATGGAGTTGTAAGAGAGGTGAATGAGCGGGTGAGTGGTCGAGGTTTGAGAATGGTAGATGGGGATGATAACGAATGGGAGCTGAATCAGTTGCTGTTTGGAGATGATACTGTGGTGGTGGCAGATTCAGAGGAAAAGCTGTGTCAGTTAGTGTCAGAATTTGGAATGGTGTGTGAGAGAAGGAAGTTGCGAGTGAATGTGGGAAAGAGTAGGGTTATGAGGTGTACAACAAATGAGGATGGTGCTGGATTGAATGCTATGTTGAATGGAGAGACACTTGAGGAAATTAATCAGTTTAAGTCTTTAAGTTCGGTTATAGCTGCAAATGGTGGAGTGGAAGCAGATGTGTGTCACAGAGTGAATGAAGGATGTAAAGTGTTGGGTGCATTCAAAGGAGTGATGAAGAATAGAGGGTTGGAAATGAATGTTAAGAAAGTTTTGTATGAGAAAGTGGTTGTGCCAACTGTGATGTATGGATCAAAGTTATGGGGTATTAAAGTAAGTGAGAGACGGAAACTAAATGTTTTTGAGATGAAATGCCTGAGGAGTATGATTGGTGTATCTCGATTGGATCGGGTTAGGAATGAAGTGGTGAGAGCACGAATGGGTGTGAGGAGAGAAATTACAGCCAGAGTAGATATGAATGTTCTGAGATGGTTTGGCCATGTGGAAAGGATGGATGATGAAAGGCTGCTGAAAAAGGTGATGAATGTAAGAGTTGATGGGAGAAATACTAGAGGGAAGCCAAGGTTTGGATGGATGGATGGAGTAAGGAGAGCCCTGAATGATAGGAGGATGGATGTGAGGGAAGCAAGCATGCGTGCTAGGAATAGGAATGAGTGGCGAGCGATTGTGACGCAGCTCTGATGGGCATTTGCTGTTACCACGGGGCTGCATCTTACAGAGGTAGCCCTGTGGTAGGGGCAGTAGGAGGAGTTGGCAGTTGTGAAGCGACACAGGTTGTGGAAGAGCCGGGAAGATGGGCTGTGGCACTCTAGCAGTGCCATCTGAACGGTCGCTAGCTCTCTCGTCATTACAAATAGAGCAAAGTAATCCCCTTATTGTTTTCCTTTCTTGATGTCGGCCACCCCCCAAATAAAGGGAGAAACAGCCA
>JAXCGZ010000920.1:17500-20000 GCA_037179515.1 Halocaridina rubra
TTATGTAATTGTTTAAATCATCATTAAAGTAGGGCAATTTCATATACATCTGCATCTTTTAGGACCCATTTTTACAAGTTTGGGGCAAAAAATCTTATTAAGAAAATTTCTAAGATGTTTATAAAATATGTTTGGTGGATATTCATTTGCAACAAAGAAACCAAGTAGGAAATCTATTTCATTATGAAAATTAATATAAGTAGATGATAATCTATATGCTCTATATAAAAATGTACAAGATGAATTATGTTTAAAATTTTCGTAGCAACAGCTTATGAAATTTACGCCAAGACCAGAAAATGATGGTTTTCTGTAAATGCTTATATCTAACTTGTTATTTTGTCTTAGAATTAGCATAACTAGAAATGAGATTTTATTATCATTCTCTACCTCCATTGTAAACTTTATTTTATTGTGCTTGTCGTTCATGTAGTCAAAAGACTTTTGGGCATGTTCTTGTTTTCTAATGATCACAAACGTATCATCAACGTATCTTATAAAAAGTAGGTTTGAACTCTTTAGGACAAGTATTTAACCAGGATGTTTCATGAAAACATAAAAATATGTTAGATAATGTAGCAGATAATGGACATCCCATTGCCAATCCGTTAGTTTGTTTGTAGTAAATTTCACTGAATAAGAAGTATGAGTCTCCCACGGCTAATTTCAGCATTTTCTTGAACAACAAACGGTCCATGCCCCGAAAACTATTATAATCCTCATACATTAGATTGGTAGCGACGTCTACAGCTTCACTAACTGGTACATTAGTGTAGAGAGACGTGATATCAAGGCTAACAATGAATGCATTATCATCTAATCTTAAGTGTTTCACGTCATTGAAAAATTCAGATGACTTCGACAATGAGTAATTGTTCATAGTGAGATGTTCTAGATTAGGTACGAGAAATTCGGATAAATTATAATTAAAAGTCTTGAATGATGAGAGTACAGGACGGAGGGAATATTCACTTTGTGCAATTTTGGAAATCTATACATAATTCCTGGATTGGAGCCTGATGCATATATTGATCTGTATTTCTCAACTGATGTGCATTTCTTTTGATGTATTTGTGTTAAAAACCTGCTAAGTTTATCCTCCAGAAACAAATAATTTTTCATCACATTTACATTAGTAAATTTCTCAAATGTCGCAGTATCATTCAAAATTTCACTCATTTTATTCAAATAGTCCTCCTTGTTTAAAATAGCCACTCCTCTGCCTTTATCTGGTTTGCAAAGTATAATATTTTTGTCTTGTCTAAGGCGATTGAGTAACAAAATCAGATTTGCTAAACAAGCTATTTTTTTGCATCTGCATTATTTTGGGATTTCCTAAGCATATCATTGTGCAGGGATTTAATACTGGCAGTTACTTCTTCAAAGGTATAGTTTTCTCCAGTAGGTTGTGTTTTCAATCTATCTAATAACAACTCAGAATAGGTGGTAAACTCAAAATTAGATCTCTCGGCTAGAAGACAATGATCTAAATCCAAAGAGAGTAACAACTGCTCACGTTTACTAAATGACTTATTAGAGAAATTATAAATTACATTATTTGGACATGCACTGGGAGGATTATAAAACGCACCCAAACGATATAATTTGTACACATGTATCATTTGGGTGCGTTTTGTAATCCTCCCAGAAACATGAACTTGATAAAATTGCCTCCAGTAAATAAAAAATAATACTATCTCTTTTAAAGTAAAAACGGTTATTATACATGTATAAACCTATTATATTCCTGCAAAATTTAATAGCTGCCAGGCTTTTAGCAAACTAACTGAATGCTCAGTTCATGAATACCTAGCATATTTATTTAATTTAATTGAAAAATTAACGGTTGGAGGATTTAAAAAAAAAATTGTGGATCGTAAAAGAATTGCAAAACCGAAAAAACAATAGACAAAAAACAAGTAAAATACTACTACTACTACTACTACTACTACTACTAATAATAATAATAATAATAATAATAATAATAATAATAATAATAATAATAATAATAATAATAATAATAATAATAATAATAATAATAATATAATAATAATAATAATAATAATAATAATAATAATAATAATAATAATAATAATAATAATAATAATAATAATAATAATAATAATAATAAATAATAATAATAATAATAATAATAATAATAATAATAGTAATAATAATAATAATAATAATAATAATAATAATAATAATAATAATAATAATAATAATAATAAAAATGATAATAATAATAATAATAATAGTAATAATAATAATAATAATAATAATAATAATAATAATAATAATAATGATAATAATAATAATAATAATAATAATAATAATAATAATAATAATAATAATAATAATAATAATAATAATAATAATAATTATAATAATAATAATTATAATAATAATAATAATAATAATAATAATAATTATAATAATAATTATAATAATAATAATAATAATAATAATAATAATAATAATAATAATAATAATAATAATA
>JAXCGZ010000920.1:27500-30000 GCA_037179515.1 Halocaridina rubra
AATGAAGTGGTGAGAGCAGGAACGAGTGTTAGGAGAGACTTGGCAGCCAGAGTAGATATGAATGTTCTGAGATGGTTTGGCCATGTGGAGAGGATGAATGATGAAAGACTGCTGAAAGGGTGATGAATGCGAGAGTTGATGGGAGAAATGCTAAATGAAGGCCTAGGTTTGAGTGGATGGACATAGTAAGGAGAGCCCTGAATGATAGGAGGATGGATGTGAGGGAAGCAAGTGAGTGTGCTATGAATTGGAATGAGTGGCGAGCGATTGTGACACAGCTCTGATGGGCATCTACTGTTACCACGGGGCTGCATCTTAGAGAGAAAGCCTTGTGGTAGGGGCAGTAGGGGAGTTGGCATTATGAAGTGACACAGATTGTGGAAGAGCTGGGAGGATGGGCTGTTGCACTCCAGCAGTGCCATCTGAATGGTCGCTGGCTCCCTCGTCATTGCCCATAGAGCAAAGTAATCCCCTTATTGTTTCTTTTTTTTATATCGGCTACCCCCAAATTGGGGAAAACAGGCAAGGTAGATAAAATTGAATAGAAATTACTATTCCGGAAGCAGAGAATATCCTTATTCCTCCTTGCATGAAACTTCCAGCCTGGAGTCTTCTCCCCTCCCAGCTCCAGGGCAGATTCTCCTGCCCTACAAAAGCAGATTGTTTTGGAAACAATAGCAACAGTTTTCTTCGCAGTTCCACCTACATGCCATATTTGCACGGATGGATCTGTGCAGCTTGATGGTACTGCCGGCGGGGCTTGAAGGTCCGCATACACAGTGTTGTATCAGCACGTAAAAGGCTGGGCTACAGACCTTTGTGGCAGGTTGCAGGATTTTGTCAGGATTACTATGTATTTTTTGTTAATATTTTATGAAGATTAGTAAAGCTATGCATATTTGGAAAGCTTATAACATCAGGAGTCTTAAAACCAGTGTTTGCATTTGCACAGACTCCTCTATAGCAGCCATTTTAAATTTTTTAAATGGCTGCCTGAAAATAAGGATTTGCGAATATCTCTGCTTTAAATTGACTAGGCCAAGGAACCCAGATAATTAAACTCTAAAATGATTTATTAAACATCATTAACTAGAAAAAACATTAGCCAGAAAAAAGAATTTTAAAAAATCTCCCTTAAGGATGTACCAAGATAGAATACACGTTGAATTTAAAATGTCAGTGTTCTACATCTAATAAATAAATTACAAATCATTTTCAAGATCATCACTGCCGTCACGGCCAATGTCATAGTCTTCATCATCTGTGCATTCCAAGTCGCATAAGGACAATTCTGAGCACAGTAGGTCATTCCTTTTGGATGAGCATCTCTGTGTGGAGCAGTTTGATTTGCACAGGCATTGCACCAAGTGGAAGATGGCCTGTGGTGCAGGAAGAACCTCTATAATCACTGGTAGCAATTGACCACTTGTGTCCTTATAGTATCCAATTTCAGTGGATTAAAAGGCTGTTTGTTTATGCCTGACGATGGCTTGGTACCATACCCAGGTTTGTAATCGCATGGATTTGATGTGTTCCTCAAGTACACCAAGCGTAGGTGGTAACCTGTTGCTTTTAGCCAGCTGTTTGCAAAACAGACGCCATCTGAGATCAGGTATAATGGTGATCTGGAAACCCTTCAGGCAATATTGTGGGTAAACAAACTTTGTCAATTCATCTTTCACCTCCTATATAAGATGTCCATTGACTGGTAGTTCCATAAATGCTCCAGGTAAGGCCATATCAGCTTTTATGTACTCCTGAAACCATGTTGCTTTACCTATCCAAGAGAATATTCCAGTTTTGTCCAATCCATAAATGCATGAAATATAGGTAACGCTCATGCTGTATCCTTGCCCAAAGCTCTCAAGACTGGCTCAATGTTTACAATTCCTGAAATAAATAACTGAAAGTGATATCCTTCTGCAGAGCTTGCCATAGTGTGCCAGAGCAAGAACCAATACATCTGTATCAAGGGTAAAGCATACCAGTTTAGCATCAGGATTCCTGCGTGATGCCTCAACTGCAAGGCAACTCGTGAGTGGGTCAGTTTCTTCATGACTGTTGTCTTCAAATTGCTGGTTTTGGTTGCTTCTGGGGTGACCCAATGCAGATAAGAGGACTAAATGAGGTGAGTCTCTTTTGTAATCGAGGATGGCTCTGACAAGGTAGCCTATCAAGTCTGACTTAGTTTTGTCATGGGATGTAAATCGCTTCAGGGGAATGTGTTTGATGTTGGTATCATCTGTAATGTGGTACTGAATGAGAGCTTATCCTGTTGCCATTTCTTTTCAGTTTTCTGCTTCCTTGAATGCAGTTTATATGTATCAAAGACTAGGATAACCAGACTGAATTCTGCTGTTTAACTCGTTAGACTATCATTGAAGCTCTTTACAAGATCTTTTACTGTGCTGATTGTTCCCGTTTTGTTTGTGATCTTCTCGACCAGGCCCATTCCATCAACAACTGCAATCTTCTCATTTTTTTAAGACGTTGCCAATGA
>JAXCGZ010000921.1:0-7500 GCA_037179515.1 Halocaridina rubra
AGGTCTACATAGTGAAATTTCCTATGTACCCAGACTTTGTGGACACCCTGTATAATACTCGACTTGTCAAAGACTAAATTATATTTTGGATTCCCACATTCTCTACAGTACGAGAAATGACTCTATGTACATCCGTATGCAATGTCCACCTTCCTAGTTAGTGGATGGTTGAGTCAAGGCACACATTTTCACCAGCAGCTTATATACCTCGATCACTCCTCTTAGCTCCTTAGGGATGTAGGGCTCCTCAGTATTCCCTTCCACCCAGTTTGGTTCAGCCATAGGGTAACTGGGCAAGGATCTTCTGCCCTGAGGCCCTACAACCGCATATATACTTGATGTTAATACACTATATACAGATGTAATCGTTACCCTGAGTGTATGCTCTTACTAACCTCATTTCGCGCCCCGTCACGGACTGAGGTTAGTAAGGGCATACACTCAGGGTAACGATTACATCTTCCTAAACAAGTCCTTCGTAAGAAGGCAACCGTCCTAGCCCTTAGTAAAAAAGGGAGTTCGTGATGTAAAACCGAATCCATCACACTATATACAGTATGCAAGAGGAGAAATATTATGTAAAAATATCATAAACTGAGAACAGTTAAGACAGTGTTAAGAGTGGATGTTATTTTCTAAGCAATTCATTTACTTTTTCGTTACTGAATGAAGCGGGTTTGAACTTTGGATCCATTGGCACTCCTCCTCTAGTACCTGGCCTTCTTGTTTATTACCAAATATTACTTAAGTTCTATTCAGATTCTCTCTCTCTCTCTCTCGCTCTCTCTCTCTCTCTCTCCTCTCTCTCTCTCTCTCTCTCTTTCTCTTATATATATATATATATATTATATATATATATATATATATATATATATATATATATATATATATATATATATATATATATATCTCGACATTCTTGAGAAACTGCAAAACATAAATATTATTTATGAATATTACAAATTATGGAAATTCCACAAAATGAGAAAAAATAATCATGTACACCTTCATCTATATAACGTGTATAAGTACTGAAGAGTCGACTTAATTCTATTTAATATCTTCTAGTTTTGTTATGATATGTATTGTCATTAAGTGTGTGGGGTTAGTTGTAGAATAGTATCCACAGAGTTATTGACCACCTTCTTATGGTAGCACCTCTCAGATCAGCATTTCCTGTGATTTACTATATAAGATGTGTGAGGTCAGGTGTGGAATAGGTACATACAGTATTATTAATAAGTCTTGTTTGTTATTTCCTCTTAAGTCAGAATACTTTCTGATGTACTCTTATAGAAGTGTGAGGTCAACTGAGGAATATATATCTGTTGTGTTGAAGATACTCTATGATATACTCCATTAAGTGTCTGAGGTCAATAGCTGATCAATTTTCCTTTGTATTATTGACTTGTGGTAACTTCTCTTACCTGTAAATACTCTATGCTATACATATTTAAATATGTAGGGCCAGTAGTGGAATAAGCATCTTCAGGACCAGAATCCTGAGATTATTCCACAACATTGACCAGAGAGAGACAATTAATGTTGATCCATGTATAGTATATCGCTTTAATTCAGTATACTCTGATGTACGCAATTAGATGTATGGGGCCATTAGTAGAATAGGTATCCTGTGGAGCTTGGGTATTGATGGAAGCAATAAAATCCAAGAGAGAGAGAGAGAGAGACGGTGGTCATTTTAATATTAGAATGTCCTTGTCACACTTGACCAAGTTGGGCATTTCGATGCCATCTGTTGAGAAAGCTTTATGGCAGATGGTTTATCGTCTTTGCCTTTTATTGCCCAGTTCCTGGAATTCTAGATGCTCTCTCTCTCTCTCTCTCTCTCTCTCTCTCTCTCTCTCTCTCCTCTCTCTCTCTCTCTCTCTCTCTCTCTCTCTCTCTCTCTCTCTCTCTCTCTCCGTATGTGTGTTTGTGTGCCAATCAGTCTGTCTTGATATATATATATATATATATATATATATATATATATATATATATATATATATATATATATATATATATATATATATATATATATATATATATCACTTTTAAAACAACGCATATGTACTAGATTACGTAAATAGAAACGCAAAGACGCTTACGCATTTTTTTATGATTGCGACAACAGGACGGGGAAAAAAAAAAAAAAAAAAAAAAAATATATATATATATATATATATATATATATATATATATATATATATATATATATATATATATATATATATATATATATATATACCCTCAGCAGGCCTGGGCACGAGGAAAACAAAAGTAAAGAGAAACAGAAATGGGGAGAGTTGTGACATGTCAGATGTGAAGGGATAATAAGAGATGTGTAACGAAATTCCAGGAATATTCGGTGTTGATGTAGGCATAGAAAGAGAACCGTATCTGAAGGAAGGCTTACCATCAAACTGTCCTGGACAGTCTTATTCAAGTCCAAAAGACCCTTCAGCTGTAGTATCACAACGGTCGGCTGGTGCCATCGGTCAGCTTGCTACATGGACGCAATTATGCAGACCTTTGCACATATTCACGTACTGTTTGAACGTCTCTTTAAGCCTTTATTTATATATATATATATATATATATATATATATATATATATATATATATATATATATATATATATATATATATATATATATATATATATATATGTATATGTGTGTGTGTGTGTGTGTGTGTGTGTGTGTGTGTGTGTGTGTGTTTGTATATACCTTTCTGTGTTATTAGGTACATTTGTATTATATTTTCCTGTTAGTCGTCTTTGGACCATAAACAAAACAGGTTTTTACAATTTTCCTCCAATACTTTCTGTTTCTATACTACTACTTCTACTACTACTTTATGTATTATTATCATTAATACTAAACTGTAAATACATACACAGAAACGCACACCACACACATGTATATGTATATATATTCGCTCACAAACACACTCCAAAGGATAAAAATAGTGTACAATCCCATTTCTTCCTATCACATCCATTGAATAAGTAAATCGTATTAAAAAGACTTGACTTAGTAGGAAACTAACATTTTATAATATCTTGGAACGTTTTCCGCTACGGAAAATTCTCAGAACACTCTCCACGTCTTCCGATTTCCTCAGAGAGAGAGAGAGAGAGAATTATTTCCGGTGTTAACCTTCAATTTTTACCTGTAAGTGGATATCCTGACAATATTTGGATGATTCTGTAGAAATATTAACGCATATGTTGAAATTATTTAGGGGAATTTTGTGACGACGAACTGAGTCACTGAGCCTTGGAGGGAAATTTTGCATTTTCCTATTACGAATATTTATTAGAGCCAAATTTCCGATGTTTTTATTGCTGTTTTTTCCCCATTATTTCTAAGCGGAAATTTGTCAATATAAATTTCTGTGTTGAAGGTAATTTATTAAAAACTAAATAACATTCCAGATTTTGGGTATTTCTAAAAAAATAAAAAATGCAAAAAAAAAAAATTTTTTTTTAAAGCAAAATTTAGGGTAATTCTGTAGTATTTTGCAAAAGAATTCCATTGATATCAATGTTTATTTGAGTATTCTAAATTCCGTCTTTTTTATATATATTTTCAAAATAAGGATTTTCCACCAATAAATTCAATTTCCGGTATTTTCTCATCAATAAAAACTTCAGATTTAAGGGAATTTTCCCTATTAAAACCGTAAATTTAGGGGAATTTCGAGGTATTTCGCCAGAATATATTCCCTAAATCGTTTCTTCCTATGCGTTATCAATACAAAAAAATTCCAAAAACTATAAGGATGTTTACGCAAGATTGAAAATTAAAGGGTAGTAGCGGAAATAATCTCTCTCTCTCTCTCTCTCTCTCTCTCTCTCTCTCTCTCTCTCTCTCTCTCTCTCTCTCTCTCTCTCTCTCTCTCTCTCTCTCTCTCTCTAATCTCAGTTCATTCGGTTTAATGCAGCTCCGTAAGTTCTCCAAATACTTGCTCTATGATTTCCCAGGTCGCTATAAGGATAATATACATCATTTCTAAGCAATGGCCTCAGGTATGTAATCCCTCCCAATAGGTTGACCTTTTATCAAACATTCACGAGCTCTCTCTCTCTCTCTCTCTCTCTCTCTCTCTCTCTCTCTCTCTCTCTCTCTCTCTCTCTCTCTCTCTCTCATTTCAGACAGTATGGCTATAAGAAAATAACATTTAATGAGTATTTCAGAATTAATGGCTTTTTATATTCCCAAATTCACATTGTACGAAAGATTGTGTTTCTTATCAGCAAAAAACAATTATCGTGGGTAAATCTTATGATTGTTTACATACAATAACATCATTGTTTATCTTCACGTATTGTTGTTGTAGTTATCCTTGGATTGTTTTTTGGTAATTGTTGTAGTAATCAAGATGGCGTTTCTGAAATCCTTGAATAGAATTGATAATACAGAAAATATGTAAATAAAAAAATAATGAAAAAATAAATGAATAAATGATTAAAATACGAGTTTAGAAAATGTTTTTCCCTTTAAGTAAGACTTCAATTCCAAGCTTCACAAATCATAAGCAGACTTAGACCTCAGCATAAGCAAGGATATGTGTTTTACCTTATCGAACTAAACCTAACTTTTGTAATCGTAATTTTAACCTAACCTGAGCAAGCATATTTTAAACTAACTAACCTAACTCAAACTTAACCTAATCTAATATACCTCTGACCTAACAAATATAACCTAAGCAAATAATCTAACCGTACCAACCCAACGTAATATAAACTAACCTAGCATGATCCCAGGTTAAGTATTTCAACCTTGACCTAACTTAACTCTAACCTAACCGGAACAGAAATTTACACTTCATATTCTTCTCATAGTATATTTGAACAAAATTATTGATTAGATTTATATCTCTCATTTTATCCTTGCAACACACACACACACACACACACACACACACACACACACACACACACACACACACACACACACACACACACACACACACACACACACACACACACAAACAGCGATTTCTCAAATTCCTACGTATCCCGACGCACGAACGGCGTGACCAAAATATAATACCACAAGGCCAGGAAAGACAGGATTCTCTGACGTCATCAAACGTTTACAAGTCGTGTTGCTGTAGATGCTGTGTGCGTGCAGTGTGAATGTGTGTATATATATATATATATATATATATATATATATATATATATATATATATATATATAATATATATATATATATATATATATATATATATATATATATATATATATATATATATATAAATAATATTTTCGTAGTTACCGTGGCTCAAGCGGCTGCGTCCGCGACTCTGAGGCGTCAGGTCGAGGGTTCGCGCCCCATCACGGTCTGAGGTCAGCAAGGCCATGCACTCAGGGTAAGGATTACAAATGCCAAATCAGGTTCTTCGCAAGTAGGCAACCGTCCTAGCCCTTGGTAGAAAAGGGAGTCCGTGACTTAAAACCGGAACATATATATATATATATATATATATATATATATATATATATATATATATATATATATATATATATATATATATATATATATATAATATTTTCCTTTTCTTGTTTACTTGCAGCAAAAAAAGAAATTGAGAATAAGAAAGATTTACCTATTACGATACGAAGGAGTTTTTTTTTTTTTTTTGCAAATTTTGGTTTTTTAAGTGGATTCATCCTAAGAAGAAAAGGGATGAAAAAGGAATATTGTAACTTAGAATTGTTTATAATTTGTTTTGAGTTTGTAATTTTTTTGTTTTTGACCATATTTTTTTTGTATTTGTCGTGTCCATTTTTTTTTCTGTTATTTTCAGTTTGTTTCACGCTTTATGTATGTGTTTTTTTCTCGGTAATTATTCTCTTCCTGTGGTTATGTTTATTTGTTAATTAATCTTGTTTGTGCATGCTCGTCTATTGTGTTTGTTTGCAGTCACAACTTTTTTTTTGTTTGTGTTTGTTTTTAGCTTGTAATTAACTTTGTTTGTTTTGTTTTGTTTTTTTCTTGGTGTCTCTTTCATTTTTGGAATTTGCAGATGCATTAGATGACTCAGCAATCCAGCCCGGTAGGAATGATGGGGGGTGGGGGTGGGGGGTTGGAGGGAGGGAGGGATGGGAATACAGAAGGTATAATAAACGAGACCGGAAGAATGAGGAAATAGAAGGTGAGAGCGGAAAATGACAGTAAACAGAAGACGGAGAGACAGATAGACAGTCATTAAATAGAAAAAAAAGAAAAAAAGTTGTTTGCCGTTTTGTGTATATATATCCTATTCGAATGCGGGTGGATACAGACAGATTAGAGTTGGGGAATTAAGACTGGATGCCCTTTCTATAGCCCCGCGGTGGGTTCGAACACAGGTTTGTCACTTCCTTAGTCAAGTGCTGTAACCACTGCGCTATCGCGGTTCCCCGAGAAGACGGATAAACAGTGACTTCGAAAAAAGACAGTATTTCATGAGTTTCCCACATCTCCAGTATATCCCAGAATATGGATTTGATGTCAATTATAGGTGCTTAATATTGTAGTCACCGTGGCTCAGGCGGTAGCGTCCGCGACTTTGAGGCGACAGGTCGGGGGTTCGCGCCCCGTCACGGTCTGAGGTTAGCAAGGGCATGCACACAGGGTAACGATTACATCTGCCAAAACAAGTCTTTGCAAGAAGGCAACCGTCATAGCCCTTGGTAGAAAAGGGGGTCCGTGACGTAAAACCGGAACAACAACATATAGGTGCTTAATCTTGGAATGAGGCAAAGGATTATTTAACCAAACTATAGATTCCCCCCAGGAATTTCATACAAGGTGTCTAATTTGGAATTGAGATTGAACTCAGGTGCCTATTCTGGGATTGAGGTACCTCAGGTGCCTATTATGGGATTGAGGTACCTCAGGTGCCTATTGTGGGATTGAGGTTAAACTCAGGTGCCTATTCTGGGATTGAGGTTAAACTCAGGTGCTTATTCTGGGATTGAGGTACCTCAGGTGCTTCATCTGGGATTGAGGTACCTCAGGTGCCTATTCTGGTATTGAGGTACCTCCGTTGCCTATTCTGGGATAGAGGTACCTCAGGTGCCTATTCCGGGATTGATTCGACTCGCTAACATACTCTGGTTGAGAGTGACAAATCCAAAAAATGACAAAGCAATAAAATAGACAGATAGAGGGACAGAGAGGTTGATTACCGGAGAGACGGATCGATAAATAACAGTATTTGAAGGTAAATAGACAGAGAGATCAATCGCAGTTATGCAGGACACATAGAGAGACAGGTTCATAAATGACAGTATTGCAAGACACGCAGATAGAGAATCGCTCCATAAATGACAGAAATAATAGCCAATAATACATAAGTACATGCATGCATACATACATACACACATACATAGTTAACGAACTTATAGACATGCATGCATACATACATACATACATATAGCCAGGTAGATAGACGGACAAACATAAAAATTGTTTGACAGAAGGACGGTTAATATTGAACATA
>JAXCGZ010000921.1:22500-34605 GCA_037179515.1 Halocaridina rubra
ATTTATTTATTTGCTCATTTATTTAGTTATGTATCAGAATCTTTATTAATTTACTCATTTATTTTATTTGAAAATCAATAATTTATCCAACCTGAAATTGTATGCATTGACCTGTTGTGTTGTACATACATTTCATTAATAAATTTCATACATTTCTGTATGATTTATTCAGTATTTATTTATTTACTTATTTATTCAGTCATTTATGTATTTCTACTTATATGTACTTATAGAAATTATTTTGGATTTCCCAGAAATTTCAATGTCTTCTTCTTCTTCTCTTTTTTTGCCTATAGGAAAAATGCCCAGCAGTGTCACGAGCAGCAAGGGGTCGGGTGGACGCAATAACGACAATTATGGCGTCGTCTCCGCACAATACTACGAATCAGGACCGCCGGCTTCTAAAATGCAACTCTCCACGGTAAGATCTTGTATGTGTGTGTGTGTGTGTGTGTAGGTTTTTTTTTATTTATTTATTTATTTATTTTTAAGGGGTGTGAAAGTAAACTTTTAAAAAACCAATGATACGAAATGAGGCATCGCTCTTATCTAGTATATGTGTGCATATAAGGACATAAAAATAATATTTATTAACTCTTTAAGGTGTGATTTATTTTTTTTTATCTCGCACGCACTCTTAAACTCAGCTGATATATGTGAGTACTGAGCCTGTGAAGCAGATCTATTCATTCATTATTATTACTGTTATTATTATTATTATTATTATTACTATTATTGTTATTATTTTTATTATTATTATTATTATTATTATTATTATATAGGTATTATTATTATTATTATTATTATTATTATTATTATTATACAGTTGGTTATAGGAAGTTATAATTTAAGTGATATAGTATTATGAAATAATTAGGAAAATTTTTACTCTATTCAATTCTCTAAATTTTTACTTTTCTCTTTTCTTTTTCTGCAGCTGGAAGATGGGGAAGTGTACGAAACAGTCAAAGAAGGTAACTATTGTTGTCATTCAGTTTTAATTTTTACATTATTTTTAAGTGCAGTACTATAGAACAATTTTCTTCTTTTTCTTCTTCTTCTTCCTCTTCTTCTTCTTCTTCATCATCATCATCTTATCTTCTTCTTCTTCTTCTTCTTCTTCTTCTTCTTCATCATCATCATCTTATCTTCTTCTTCTTCTTCTTCTTCTTCTTCTTCTTTTTATTCATTTTATTCTTTCTTTTACACATGATGTCGAACAAACTTATAGAGGTACTGGCTTTTAGCACCAGTTTAACATATCAAATGAGGCACTTGTTTTAACCGTTGAGGTGACAGTGAGTAGGAACCAACAGATTTCCTTACTGCCGTTTCCAGATCCCTTGAATGTTCAAGGATATAATAAATTCTTGTTATATAAAGAGGAAAATGTTTGTATTTAATATTCTTGTGGAAGTAACAGACCGTTGCTGGAACCAACTACCATATGACTTCCAGTTTCCAGGACGAAAATGAATTAATAAATAAATATATTAATAAATAAATGAATATATATATATATATATATATATATATATATATATATATATATATATATATATATATATATATATATATATATATATATATATAATAACGTTCTTGCAACACATCACCAAACATACGCAGTTAGGTAAGTACACACACACGCGTGCACATTTACAAAATTACTTCCCTCTTGAAATTATATAGTTGTATTATATAAAGTAAAAAAAAAAACTTGCATATACACTGAGGAAAATCTGTCAAGCGCACAGACAAGCTCTGTTTGATAAAGGGTATTGTGTGTGTGTGTGTATAAAACATGATATATATATATATATTTGTTTTCATTCATACCGAGATCCGGGAACCGGGTTATCACGGTAATTAAATCAAACAATTACTCTATGTATGTAGGGGTGTTAGAGGTGGTTAAGGGTAGGGGGAGAGATACCCCTTGAGGGAGGGGAACTTTTAGATAATGATAATATATATTATTATCATTATTATTATCATCATCATCGTCATCATCATTATTATTATTTTTATTATATTATTACTATTATCATGATCGCCATTATTATTTTTATTATTATCGTCATCATCATCATTATTATTTTTATTATCATCATTATTATTATTATTATTATTATTATTGGGACCCATTCCTTGGTCCAGTGAAGCAAAAAATAACTGCTTGCTTTTGAATCATTTTTTCCGGGGAGAGGGTTTAGTTCAAGAACACTTTTTACTCTTTATCTTTCAAGTTTACAATTATTATTATTATTATCTTATTTCATATTCGTGTTACTCCCTTTGTTTATTTCATTTTGTTTTTTGTTTTTATAGGCTCAAATTTCCACCTTTTTTTTCTATTTATTTTCCTTGTTGCAGCCACTCTCCACTTCCATTCACACTTATCATTATCATTATATGACCCTGAGAAGACCTTCCTGATTATATATATATATATATATATATATATATATATATATATATATATATATATATATATATATATATATATATATATATATATATATATATATATATATATATATATATATATATAATGCATGTAATTGTCCAACTGTTTTTCTTTTTTTATTCTCACTAATATTCTTTAAGGTTACTCGATAAATAATAATAATAATAATAATATTAATAATATTTTTAGTTTTTATTTGTATTATTTTTATTATTATAATTAGTAGTAGTAATAGTACGATACTGCTCTTATTGTTATTATTATTATTATTATTATTATTATTATTATTATTATTATTATTATTATTATTATTTGGTATGCCATCCTAACTTCTTCAAAACCTCGGCAGAGGAATGGCTGACGAGAAAGAAAGTAACGACAACGACCACGAAGAACATCGAGAAGAGAACGCAGAGGCAGGTTGTCCTAGAAGATGGAGAGATCGTCGAAGATTCGGGTCCAGTCGTTACCACCGATTGCAAAGAAGACACAGTTACTAATGAAGTCGTCGCAGATGAGGTAAGATGAGGCTGCAGATTATGCGAGGTTGGGAAGGGGGAGTAAAATGAACATAAACATTCAGGAGTGTACTTTCATTCCCTAGCTCCAGCAGTATGCTGAGAGGCTTACTTCTATCTCCTGCAATGGTACAGCCGATAGGTACTTGTGCATGCAGATAAATTATCAGATGTGTTATGGGTTCATAACCTCATCAAAGGCAGAAATATATTTCATGCTTTCAAATATAAAAATATGTTTATTTGAGCTTTTAGATTCCTATAGAGCAAATATTTGAATATAATGCGAAAAACATGCTCCGAATGAGGTTGGGAAGTGAGAGTAAAATGAACAGAAAAATCCTGTAGAGTGCGTTCATTTCCTAGCTCCAGCAGAGAGATGTTTCCTTCTTTTAAACCTTAAGTGATACTGTCGTTAACCTCTTAACTGCATTAATGTATTGTCCTTTTGCTATGGGTTCGAATTTTCGTCGCGGCGCTCTCATAATATTATCATTTATCATAGATTATCATTCAATTTTAATCATAAAAGTATTAATAATAACTTATTGAAGCTGTTGTATATAATATCATGGCTTTTGTATAATAATATTAATTTTATCATTATTAATAATGATACATAAATTTTTTTTGTTATTTTTGTGGAGTTATGATTAAATAATAAAGAATACTGGTTTATCATTTTTATTTATTTTTATTATATATTTGTAGTTATTTATACGTATTAAATTTCTTTTTTTCATAGACTGGTCACTCCGTACCGTTGAGGGCACTTGAGGGGATATTTGCTCTAGTGGAAAAAAAAATAAAAAAAATAAAAAAATTTAAAGGACTTCCTGGTTGTGCAAAATCTCTTAGTTTTTGGAAATTCCTTTTATTCTATTTACTTTAATAGTTTATGCTTAATAGTTTAATAGTTTATTCTTTAATAGTTTATTCTTAAATATTTTTAAAGATTTATTGGACTTTTTCTTCCTCACTCATTACCAAGTATACTGTATTCGTTCATTTATGCTGTTTATGTATTCATTTCTTTTTATTTATTTTTATTTATGTATTGAGAGTTAATTTTCATACATAGTTTTTGACGTTTTCAATAGATGCAGAAACAAGTTATAATGACTTTGCAATTATTATTATTATTATTATTATTATTATTATTATTGTTATTATTATTATTATTATTATTATTATTTTTATCATTATTTTTAATGTTTAATTTACTGTGAGCAGATTTAATCTTTTAACCTGTTACTTTTGGATAATTTGAGATTAGCCATAGACTATGTTGAAAGTAAACTTCTAAGTGAAATATCAACGATATAACTTACGACCTGAGAAATAATAATTCACACAATCATTGGAAAATATTCTGGCTTCAGAACTTTCAAAAATAAGTATAGGGACAAAGCTTCATTGCCAAATCTCATTTTTACTCGTTATAAAACTGAGATAATTAATAATAAGCAACTTCCAAGTAAAATCTCGTCACTCTGACTAAGGAAATATCTAAGTTAATCGCTAAAAACGTACTTACAAGCAAAATTCCAACATATGAGGAAGGATTCAATAAAATATTATGATGAGGAGCAAGCTCCCAAGACAAATCTTGACATTTTGAGAAAATATTCTGAGAAAAAATAGAAAGCAAACTCTCAAGCAAAATCTCGGTGTTATACTCTAGAAAAGGGCAAAAATCGTGAAGGGAAATAAACCTATAGGTAAAATCTCGCACGATGAGAAAGCAGCATGCAAAATCTCGTCACTTTGATTGAGTGACCTAAAAGCAAAATCTTGCCACTTTGAGGACCCTACAAGCAAAAGCTTGGCACTTCGAGAACCCCACTAGCAAAATTTGAAAACTTTGACCGAAGAACCTATAAGCAAAATTATGGCAGTTTTAGAAGCATGCTAGTAAAATCTCGGCACTCTTTGCCTGTGGAACAATTTCGGCAATTTAGTACTGAAAGTAGCAAAATCTCGGTAACTTTAGGAATATACAAGCAAAATCTCAGCACTCTTTGACTGAGGGACAACCTCAGTACTTTAATACTAAAAGTAGCAAAAACCATTTTATCATTTATATTATGGCAGATTTTCACAGGCAGTACAGAAAAAATTTTCAATTTATTTATCTCTTCAAAGATACCTATACTATTCTTTTAGCCAGTTTAGCTCCTTTCAGCATTGTAGAATATATATCTCTGGATAATTTTTGTTTAATAACCTAACCTAACCTTATCAATAGCGTTTAAGAAATCTCTGTCTTTTCTTATTAAAAATATATTACTTTTTGAGCTACATTTGATAAATATATAAACCCTATTTAATATACTTTTTTTAGGAAAACCACTTAAAAAATATGTATTTTTCAGTTTCATGCATATTTACTTTTTTTTATCAGCAGCATTAAGAAATTTCTCAATTATTCCATATTCAAAAACAACTATAAAGTGTTTTTAAATTACATTTCGCATTTTTTAAATATAAATTTTGTGTATTTTTTTAATATAATTCATGAAAATATCTATAATTTCCTATGTAATGTGTTCACTTTTTTGTGAAAACCTTTAAGAAACTATCTTTTATTTCCTCTTTAATATTACCACTTTTTTTTATGAAGAGCATTTGTGAAATGCCTTTTTTTCGTCCGCAGCACTTAACTCCCGAAGGCCAAGAAGGAGGTCATGATGATCCTCCTGGCGAAGGCTGGTTGGCTGTAGGAGGCGCAGTCGTCATCTCTGAGAAAACCGAACATATTACCAATTCACATCAAGTGGCTGAAAACCGAAGAGAAACGGAAGAGGTCACACACTGCGGCGATGTCACCAATAAGGTCAGTGTATGGCACCGTAACTATTATTATTATTATTATTGTTATTATTATTATTATTATATTTTTCACCTTCGCTATGTCAAATATTTACATTTATATACAATTTATTTACCGAGGGTTTTGACTCTTACCGGGGGGAGGGTTGAATGAGCGCTATTAGCAAATATATATTAATATCACATCAGAAAAGTGAAAAAGACGCCTATTCGAAATCTAACCTTTTGGAAATACTGTTCCAAAGCTCCACCTTTGACCTCACTGAATTTCTAGGGGCTATCTATAAGACGAGAGACGCCACTACCTTTCCCTTCTTAAGTCCCTAGTGGCTCTGGTGAAAAAAGACGCTCTCCCACCTCGTTTGGAATTCGAACCTGGGACCTGTTGGGTTGAAATCGTACCTCATCCAATGACCTACGAGTGGGTGGTGCTTATATTAATGAATTTTTAAGATGACCCAAGGATTCAAGTTTGCATATCGAGAAATATGTATAGGTTGGCGACAGGAAGGGCATCTGGCTATAAATCTTTTGACAAAATATCTGGGATGACTAGTCAAAACAATGCAACCTTAGCAAACTGCAGGGGGCGTGTCAGACTGCATTTATTCGACGTGAATATAACAGAGTAGTTAAAAACATCGACCCCACTTGAATGTAAGACTAAGATGCTATTATAGAAGAAATAGATTTTTTGGACATAAGATTGCGTATAAGTTAAATAAAAATTACACTCACGATACTGATATGTTATCTTCATGACGCGACAATAATAATTCTCAAATTAATCCACACTTTGAATGGCATATAGGAAATAAAAAAAAATCAGATTTTCGCCCTCTACTGGGCCTCATCAGGAGCCTTATACAGAATATTGAAAGTAGTGTCTCTAAAGGTTATTGGAGGAAAAAGAAAGTATGTTTGCAAGCGAATTACTGAATATGAAAGTGGAGATAAAGAGAAGGAAAAAGATGAAGTGAGGAATTAATGGAGAAAGAGAGATAGAGAGAGAATCAAGCGGTAGCGTCCGCGACTCTGAGGCGTCAGGTCGAGGGTTCGCGCCCCGTCACGGTCTGAGGTTAGCAAGGGCATGCACTCAGGGTAACGATTACATCTGCCAAAACAAGTCCTTCGCAAGAAGGCAACCGTCCTAGCCCATAGTAGAAAAGGGAATCCGTGACGTAAAACCGGAACAACAGCAACGGAGAGAGAGAATGAGAGAAGGATATTAAATTGAATGAAGAAAATTTAAATGGCCGCCAGAGGTGGTAAATATAACAGCCCCATATAAACCTGAGAACCGTTTCCTTCTGACCCAGTAGGGCGGTCACGCCTGTAACAAAATAATAATAATAATAATAATAATTATTATTATTAAAATGAAAAACTTGTATTACATCGTATTAGAAATAAGAGAGCATAATAGATAGAATGTGTTTCGAAGAATGTTTTTATGTTTTTTTTTTTTAAAGATAGAAGGAAGAGTATGTATTTGAAAAAGAGAATGTATGTATAGAGAGAATTCTGGATAATTGGCAATTATAGTATATTATTATACACATACAATAGACGTGTATATATATATATATATATATATATATATATATATATATATATATATATATATATATATATATATATATATGTATATATATATATATATATATATATATATATATATATATATATATATATATATATATATATGTATCGTGCGTATCAGCACAAACTGCTCATGAGAATACATATATAGTAACGAGCACTTCAGCACGTACTCAGTTTTGTATGTATCATGTAGGCATCTGCATGTCCATATTTAGGCAATATGATATTCACCAGGAATCATTAGCTGCACTCTGTTAACAGTGATAACGGGGGTGAAAGCTGTGACGAATATAGCCTTGTATTTATGTGCATAGATTTATAGTATTTTTTTTTTTTTACATTAGTTAAATTTTTAGCCAACCTAGACCTACATCGCTCTGAAAACAGCAAAATGCCTCAACGGTAATAATTAGAAGGTGGCAGGTCTTTGTTTACTTTGATCAGTCATTTTACTATAATCAGTGGCTTTCATGCAAAAAAAAAAATTGTCTTTTAGGTGGGAATTTTTAGCCCTCCGTCCCCATAACCCCTTTTAATTGTAGAAATTTTGTACTTCACCACTTAATAGTTTAAGAAATTCTAAAGTAAATATGAAGGGAAATAAAATTCCCGTGAGTTGATGAGTTAAATATTGGTCTTCCACGCCAAAGCATCGGAGTTCCAGCCCTCCACCTTCCATTTAGGAAAATGGCATTTTTTTTACCTTGGTCATATCGGGTATGTGGAATGGAAGATAGTGGCGCTTTTAGCCTACTTGTCACTGCTAAGATCGTGGGCTAAATGAATTCACCAGTGGTAATGGTAGGACAGTGGTAGAACAGCCTAAATCAATACCTTTTGCTTAAGAATAGGCTTATATAAGCTTATCTTGTAGCCCTGTATCATAGAAATTCAAAATGGAAAATAGATATCTTAACTTGTAATATGGCAGACGCTCCTCTGGACTCACCCATAAAAAAAGATTATTATAGATTTTATCGGTATGTATCTCACTCATCAAAATAACTACTAGAAAATTTGGAATGGAAAATTTTCGGTATCAATAGACCTTTTTATCTTGACCTATTTGAGCTCAGGCAGGAGACTAGGTCTGCATAGTCCTGTCCTATAATTTTCCACGTAAGAAAAAATTTATAAGTTATAGAATTATATAATATAGCGTAGGTAGACCCATCAAATGAACCTGTTATTATTATTATTATTATTATTATTATTATTATTATTATTATTATTATCATCATTATTAATCCTTTATTATAGGCTTCCTGTAATGATAAACCGAACTTTGACCTTTTGGAACTGAAACTAAGTGCATGACCACCGAGCCTATACAAACAAAATTGTGAATTTCTTTTTTACCAAACCCAGGCTCTGTTTGCCGTTCAAAGCTGTATGAAATATTGAATACATTATTTCCATTATTATCATCTTTACAACAATTACATCTTGAGTAGTCTCCGTGGCAAAATGGTAGCGTCCGCGACTCTGAGGCGGCAGGTCGAGGGTTCGCGCCCCGTCACGGACTGAGGTTAGTAATGGCATACACTCAGGGTAACGATTACATCTACCAAAACAAGTCCTTCGCAAGAAGGCAACCGTCCTAGCCCTTAGTTGGATAGGGAGTTTGTGACGTAAAACCGAAACCAACCACAACAATTACATCTTGCATGAGAGTCATAAACTAAAATGATAAAAACATGCAAAGCATAACACATTCCTACACCCTGGAATTATACCTAGTCTGGAATACGTAAGATATACAATGGTAAAACATTGTAACATATTTAAAAATTCCAGAATAATCACACCAGGAAACTTTAATTTCTCACGCATGGGAAATATAGAAAGACAGTAGAGGTGTTACACCCCTAGCAACAGACAGAATAAATATGGGAGTCTGTTCGCAGTGATAAGATTATTACGGGTTTTGGTGTAATATTAGAAGAAGAAGAAGAAGAAGAAAGAGATCGGGGGATGGGCAAAGAGGGGGAGGAATGTATGAGTGTGTGTGTGTATGTGTGCGACTGTATATTTTCTTGAATTAAAGAAGTAATGATAACAATATTGCATTTTAATGTGACACTGTTGATCCCCATTCTAAAGGTAGATACAAGAGGTTTGTACGTGTGTGTATATATATATATATATATATATATATATATATATATATATATATATATATATATATATATATATATATATATATATATATATATATATATATATATATATATATATATATATATATATATATAAATAATTCGAAACTCGTGGCAGAGATACATAAGCTAATTATGAGGAAAGGCTGGAAGAATAAGACTTACCATCACTCGCAACTAGAATGAAGTGAGGGAGTATGGTTGCGGTTTTTATCGGTCTTTTATGGTTTTGACAGAGTGGAGAGAGAACATTATTTTAGAATGACAACGTCTTTACAATGTGTATGGAAATACTGTATTAGTGTACTGGTAGTTGGTAGTTGGAATATGCTAAATGAGGAAACAGTATATGCTAAATTCATTCATAGTTTTAGGGATAGGTATATGTGTTAGTAAGGAAATGATGAATCCGCCCAGGAGACGGGGTGTTACGAGGATGGGGCTCTTTTCCGTGTTCGCAATTAGGTAAATACAATTAGGTTAAATGCTTACAATACTGTAAACACTTAATATATCCTTTTTTTATGTGTATTTGGCCCAGTTAACACAAATAAAGGACTGTAATTTGGCGTTGCCGTGACCAAGAAGTAGTGCAGAGAGGCAAAGCGTCGTATCTTATTATTATTATTATTATTATTATTTTTATTTTTTACATTTATTCATTATTTTTTATTTTTGTATTTGCGGTTTCTTTGTTCTTGTAGCGGTATTCCGATAAGCAGTAAGTATCGTTATGCTCAGGCTTCGTCATGTGCAGTGAAGCTTTATATGTCAAGTGCAGTTGGCCTTCTTGTCTTAGTTGGCATATATAATACTTATAATAATAAAAATAATATTATTGTTATTATTATTACTGTTATGATTATTATTATTACTACTATTATAATTATTGTTATCATTAGTATTATTGGAATAATAATAATTATTATTATTTTTATTATTATTATCATTATTATTTATTCCCCGTATTCTCAGTATATCGTATGTGGCGACTATAAGGGATAGAGAACCTGACCATCCCTGCCGTGTGAGAACATTTATTTGCCTTAAAACAACATAGAGTGAAGGTGACCTTCGGACGTTTTATATTATTATTATTATTTAGTAGTAGTAGTGTAATCACCATGGCTCAAGCGGCAGCGTCCGTGACTCTGAGGTGTCAGGTCGAGGGTTCGAGCCCCGTCATGTCTGAGGTTAGCAAAGGCATGCACTCAGGGCAACGATTACATCTGCCAAAGCAAGTCCTTCGCAAGAAATCAACCGTCCTAGCCTTTGGGTATAAAAGGAGTCTGTGACGTAAAACCGGAACATCAACAACAGTTAGTTGTAGTATCTTTTAATCCCTGTGTATTGTATGAATAACTAAAAGTAATATGAGGATTTCTCTTCTCTTAATTTTGCTTTGCTGCAAGACAAAATGGAGACGTCAAACATTAAGTTGGGATAAATACTCATTTCTTTGCAACCTTTGTTCTTTTCATCGTTATTAATTAAACTAGTATGGAATGACTATAATTTGTAATTAAATTATATTTAAAATAATCGTTTTTTCTTGTCAAAATGAGTCATCAAAAAATTTTAATTTGCCCAGGTTAATAGAATTTAATTTAGTTTTTCCCACCCCTGAAAATATAAACATTCGTTTTCTATGGTAAGTTTAGAGCGTATCCCATTTTCTTTTATGAAGAGATATTATAGTCATGGCTCAAAATACAGCCTTGTCCATTTTCTATTATCTGATTATTTTTTCTGATTATTGATAACCTTGCGTGAAGGTTCTGTATGAAAAAAGGCTAAAAAATAATAAAAAGAAAATATAAAGTAAATAATATGTTATGTGTTCAGGGCGTAATGATCGGCGGAATACAATAAGAGGAAGTGAAATTATGTAAATGATTTTTCTCACGTTTTTTTTAATGGAGAAGTCTTTCATTTCTTCTTATAATCTTGCCTTAGAATGTTTACACAATGTCATTTTTATTCACATGAAAACTGCGCAACGGATGTTTTCCTCCTTATTGATGGCTGAGCTTGTAAATACCTTATACACACACACACACACACACACACACACACACACACACACACACACATACACACACACACACATATATATATATATATATATATATATATATATATATATATATATATATATATATATATATATATATATATATATATATATATATATATATATACATATATATATATATATATATATATATATATATATATATATATATATATATATATATATATATATATATATATATATATATACTACTACTACTACTACTACTACTCCTGTTATTATCATTATTATTATTTTTATTATTATTATTATTATTATTATCTATTTCTGATGAGATAGAAATATATAATTTCTATTCTCGTTTGCCCTGCGTTTCGTAGACTACTAAAAAAATCTGTCCCTTGAGGTAAAGCATACATTTCTCGTTATCATAGCCGTAGGAAGAAGAAAGGTGCAGGATGACAAGGAATGATGTAGACATAGTGT
>JAXCGZ010000922.1:0-7500 GCA_037179515.1 Halocaridina rubra
TGTGTGTGTGTGTGTGTGTGTGTGTGTGTGTGTGTGTGTGTTTACGGGAAGAGCCCAAAGCTCGTATCTCCAGTGTGTGTGTGTGTGTGTGTGTGTGTGTGTGTGTGTGTGTGTGTGATTACCTAATTGTGATTATCTAATTGTGTTTACGGGAAAGAGCCCAAAGCTCGTATCTTCCCGTCTCCTGATCGGTTCCATTTTTAGACTTAGTGATACTTATCGTACCTGTCCTTAAAACTATGGATTGAGATAGCATTAACTACCTCCTCGCTTAGCGAATTCCAATTATCAACTACTCTTACACTGAAAAAGTATTTCCTTACATCCTGCAAAGAAGTTTTCTTACGAAGCTTCAAACTATGACCTCTAGTTCTAGAGCCAGCCATATCGAAATATCGATCCCTATCCACTCTATCATAACCATGAAGGAATTTAAAGACTGTCACCATATCCCCCCTTACTCTTCTAGCTTCGAGTGATGGCAAGTCTAATTCCCTCAGCCTCTCATCATAACCGAGATTGCGTATTTCTGGCACCAGTTTCGTGGCATGTCTTTGAACTTTTTCAAGCTTAGCTATGTGCTTTTTCAAGTGCGGATTCCAAAAGGGGGCTGCATATTCGAGTTTTGGCCTCACATAGGTTACATAAATATTTCTGAACATTTCCTTGTCCATGTGCCTGAAGGCTACCCTTACATTTGATAAGAATGCATATGCTGCCCTTACTACGCCATTTATATGTATTTCTGGAGACAAATCTGCCAGTATGTTTACTCCTAGATCTCTCTCATTTTCTGTCTCTTGAAGTTGTACTCCAGCCACCGAGTAGTCAAGCTTGGGCCTTCTTGCACTTGTACCCATTCTCATTACCTTACATTTTGAGGTATTGAATTTCATTAGCCACTTTTCTGACCACTCATGCAGATTATTTAGATCCTCCTGAAGTTCTCTACCATTGTTCTCGTTTTTTACTTTCTTCACAATCTTTGCATCATCTGCAAACATATTCATGAATGAATTTACAGACTCTGGTAGGTCATTTACATATACAAGGAACAAAAGTGGCCCTAAAACTGAACCCTGTGGAACTCCACTACTAACTCTTCTCCATTCAGACACTGAGTGTCTTACTCTAACCCTCTGTTCCCTTCCTTCTAAGTAAGTTTTTATCCATTCCAAGACATTTCCACCTATTCTAGCCATTGATTGCAGCTTCCTAATAAGTCTCCCATGTGGAACAGTGTCAAACGCTTTCTGGAAGTCTAGGAATATGCAATCTGCCCAGCCCTCTCTTTCCTGTAAGATTTGGCTTACCTCATCATAAAATTCTAATAAGTTTGTTACTGTTGATCTTCCTTCTCTGAAGCCATGTTGCCTCACTGACAAAAAGTTGAAGGATTCCAAGTGAAGAGAGATATGTTTCCTTAGTAGTTTCTCCATAACTTTGCAAACTATGCTGGTCAAGGAAACTGGTCTATAGTTCAGAGCCGTATCCCTCCTTCCCTTTTTGAAGATAGGTATCACATTTGCTTGTTTCCAGCATCTTGGAATCTCCCCCGACTCCAGTGACTCCTTAAATATGATACTTAGTGCCACTGATATTGTGTTTGCGCATTTTTTAAGCACATGAGGGGATATGTCATCAGGACCTGTAGCTTTATGAACATCTAAATCCATCAGCGCTTTGCATACCTCTGTGGCTGTAAAGTTGATGTTCTCTAATACCGGCCCTTGAGCTTCTATCACTGCAATCTGAGGGGGTGGGGTATTTTCTACTGTAAATACTGACTGAAACTCCTTGTTCAATTCTTTGCAGATCTCTTCGTCCGTCTCAGTGATGCTTCCATCCGCTCTCTTTAGCCTTAAAACCTGTTCTTTTACCTTCAGTTTTCCTCTGATAAAGCTGTGGAAAAGCTTGGGATTTTCTTTAGCCTTCCTGTGTGTGTGTGTGTGTGTGTGTGTGTGTGTGTGTGTGTGTGTGTGTGTGTGTGTGTGTGTGTGTGTGTGTGTGTTTACGGGAAGAGCCCAAAGCTCGTATCTCCCGTGTGTGTGTGTGTGTGTGTGTGTGTGTGTGTGTGTGTGTGTGTGTGTGTGTGTGTGTGTGTGTGTGTGTGTGCGTGCGTGCGTGAGTGCGTGAGTGTGTGTGTGTGCGCGCGCGCGCGTGCGTGCGTGCGTGTGTGTGTGTGCGCGTGTGTGTGTGTGTGTGGAACCGCATGGAAAGCATTTGCAAATAATAGAAACGACCACAAAGAACCAATATTATTGTTGCAACAGGACTGGTGGTTCCCATGGGCTCTCATTTCTTGCTGAGTGTCGAGTCTCTAATGAAAGCTGGAAAGAAAGAAAAGACTTCAATTTGTTTCCCAAGTGACGAAACGCCTACCAACCTCAATAAAAATCAGACGATATTGCTATTATATGGAAGAAAGAGAGACAGAACTGAGATAATAAATGTAAGTATTATTTTGTGTAGTCATCGTCTATGCTTAAGTCTAATTCACGAAAGTTCAATTGGTAGATTTGTAGCAGAAATTCTCACAATATATCCAAAGAAAACAAAAGAAACATCATATAAACGAAGACAGAACGATATACCACAGAGCACTAACAAACAATAAACTCTTAATTATGCTAACGTGCAGTGTAAATGAACCATGCAAACATATTAAGTTATCATCTGAAGAGAAAGGTTGTAAACCACGAAATTTTAACAGTCTCGTCCATCTTTTTTCTTCTTCTTTTTTTATGAGTGTGACACCGGGGACAGGCAGAAACTGCCCTCATCAATAAAGGCCCGGGTACGAGAAAATTCCAAGACGAAGGAAAAGAAAAAGGTTAAGGACAAGGCAGAGATGAGGTAATGTCACACAAAGGAAAACGACAGACCGAAAAAAACAGTCAAAGTACTACAGGTAATCTTATGTTTGCTGTTCAGTCATGTTTCAAACATGTACCTCATTGGAAAGTCGACTATGATCGCCAATATACTGCAGACACTGCGGAGTTCTTCGCTCTCTTAACGACCATACCTTCAATATGGCGACAGTCATACTGAATTGCAGGTAAATGGAGGAGAAGATTCGAAGCTCAAACATCCGTTAAGAGGCAACCAAATGACAAAAAGGCCCGATTTCTTAAACAGTGTAAACCTAGGATACCACATTGTTAGTTAGCTAGACACACACAAATGGATTTCATAAACGCATCTGACACGGTTCTGTGAGGTTCTGTGTATAGGCTAGGATCCCGTACGGGATCCTAGCCATACACAGAACCGCGTCAGATGCGTTTATGAAATCCATTTGTGTGTGTCTAGCTAATATGGTATCATAGGTTTACACTGTTTAAGAAATCGGGCCAAAGAAGAAGCTCAGTAAACCGCCATAAAATCCATAAGTAATAATTCCAGGTGCAACCATTCACTTAATGAAGCTAATAATAAGATTTACAATTATATAAATAAAAAGTTTATACAGAACTTGCAGCTGTTAATAGGTAATATTAAAAGTAACGGGATTAGTATTTCTTTTATGTATAAGAAGCTTCAGACATTAGTAGGAACTATGCCATTTATATGTATTTCTGGAGACAAATCTGCCAGTATGTTTACTCCTAGATCTCTCTCATTTTCTGTCTCTTGAAGTTGTACTCCAGCCACCGAGTAGTCAAGCTTGGGCCTTCTTGCACTTGTACCCATTCTCATTACCTTACATTTTGAAGTATTGAATTTCATTAGCCACTTTTCTGACCACTCATGCAGATTATTTAGATCCTCCTGAAGTTCTCTACCATTGTTCTCGTTTTTTACTTTCTTCACAATCTTTGCATCATCTGCAAACATATTCATGAATGAATTTACAGACTCTGGTAGGTCATTTACATATACAAGGAACAAAAGTGGCCCTAAAACTGAACCCTGTGGAACTCCACTGCTAACTCTTCTCCATTCAGACACTGAGTGTCTTACTCTAACCCTCTGTTCCCTTCCTTCTAAGTAAGTTTTTATCCATTCCAAAACATTTCCACCTATTCTAGCCATTGATTGCAGCTTCCTAATAAGTCTCCCATGTGGAACAGTGTCAAACGCTTTCTGGAAGTCTAGGAATATGCAATCTGCCCAGCCCTCTCTTTCCTGTAAGATTTGGCTTACCTCATCATAAAATTCTAATAAGTTTGTTACTGTTGATCTACCTTCTCTGAAGCCATGTTGCCTCACTGACAAAAACTTGAAGGATTCCAAGTGAAGAGAGATATGTTTCCTTAGTAGTTTCTCCATAACTTTGCAAACTATGCTGGTCAAGGAAAGTGGTCTATAGTTCAGAGCCGTATCCCTCCTTCCCTTTTTGAAGATAGGTATCACATTTGCTTGTTTCCAGCATCTTGGAATCTCCCCCGACTCCAGTGACTCCTCAAATATGATACTTAGTGCCACTGATATTGTGTTTGCGCATTTTTTAAGCACATGAGGGGATATGTCATCAGGACCTGTAGCTTTATGAACATGTGTGTGCGTGGGCGCGCGTGTGGGTGTGTGTATATGCGTTGTGTGTAAGAGCAATCGAGCATGAGAAAAGCTGCAGAAGAGGAAAAATGCAAAGGCATTATTACCATATACGAGATGTGGTGGTGTTATTTGCATCCCTGTGTGCCATTCTTTCATTCCTCACTTCTTCATTATGTCTTCCTCATTTTATTTTCTCTTTATTCAGTTAAATATTAATTCATTTTCTAATACATACATGCATACAGATATACATATGTACATACAAATATACATACATACACACGTACGAAAATTGAACTATCTGGAGCTAGGGAGTTAGGAGCATGACTCTCTCTCGTAAGCACAATTAGATAAAAACATATCTAGTACTCTTCTTCATTTTCACCTAGATAATAATAATATATACATACATACATATACCTTGGCTGTTTCCCCCTTTAATTGGGGGGTAGCCGACATCAAAAAAGGAAAACAGTTTGGGGAGAAGTTATTCTCCCCTCTACTCCCCCTCTTCTTTGACGTCTCACAGGAGGTTGGTACAAGGGGGGGGATTCCTAGTCCCCCCGCCCCGTCCACTTTTAGTCGTCGCAAACTTCAGAAAGAGGAGGTCAGGATAGCAATAATGCCAAAAGGAATTCTCGGAATATTTTATATATGGCGAAAGCATTCACTCCTGTTTTCAAAGTATCGCACTAGTCTACATCCTCTGGAAGGTCTTCTAAGGCAACTCTTATGCATTCGGATGTAAAATGATGATGAAGGAGGAGGAGAAAGAGAATGACAAGGAGGACACCCAACTTGGTATGCTAGCAAATATTTGTGTGACCTTGTAAAAATAGGAGAGAGAGAGAGAGAGAGAGAGAGAGAGAGAGAGAGAGAGAGAGAGAGAGAGAGAGAGAGAGAGAGAGAGAGAGCATGCAAACGGAATAAAGCTGCAGGAGAAGCAGTAGATAGCCTTAATCGTATAATTAATAATGATGATGATGAGTAAAATACACAATAAATAAATATGGGTGCATGATAAAAAGAAATGAAAATGTCATTATATTGTGTCTAAAATATAGTTTAGTTTTTAACTATTCTGGGGAATAAATTAGGCTACGTATACGTCAAGGCGGTTTATAATAACAATAATAATAGTAGTAATAATAATAATATAAACTGAAATAACAGCAGAGTCTGGTAAAAAAAAATTTAAGTATATCTATATGCACGTGCGTAAGAACATACGTGAGTATATATATATATATATATATATATATATATATATATATATATATATATATATATATATATATATATATATATATATATATATATATATATATATATATATATATATATATTCAATTACAAAAGTAATAAACTTAAAACTCATTTTTACTCACCCAACCAAGCCGTTTTTGCATCTATTGAATGATTTCCTCTTCCAGCAAGAACACTTACTGGTGTTATTAGATTCACTCTTATGTCATACTTAAAGCATCAAAAGACAACGAATGTCACACTTCTCTCACTAAATAGCGTCACTTCATTAAACGCAATCAATTACTCATCTAGTCACTGCAATATGAACGAACGACAGAGACAGGATTCGTTTTATCATTCGTTAATGTCTCATAAATTATATTCCATAGAGGCAAAAAGCCAAGTAGTTTCATCAACATCTGAGCAACAAAAGACAATATTAAAATTCAATCAAACTGAAATTTATTTAAATACATTTTATAATTAAGCATCTACTGTTGTTAGCACGGAACTCTAAAACTGATAAGAGATAAACTTATGCTGGCGTCACACATAGCCAAAATTCCCGACCCGACTCTTAAAACCATCTAAATACGGAATCCTCCCGGCAGCAATGACGTCATTACGATAATCGGGTGTAATTTTTCGTCCGCGTACGACGGAATCCTAACGGTCCTACTTAGTTTAAAAAAAATCGAGGGGGTCCTGAACCGTCGTGGAGGGCCTACGATAATTGGCTGCTGCACCCAATAATCTCCGTGGTTCAGAAGACCAAATCAGTCGTAGAAGACTGCGTACGACGGTTAAGATCGATTTTCTTGATAGTACGCGGGCGTAGGAGAAGGTATACGCCCGCGTACGATCCAGAGGATCGATCCTACCCGGCATACGCAGTCCTCCGGGTCTGGAACCGTTAAAAATTTAAAAATTCGCTTATACGTCTGGCAGCGCAGTACGAAAAGACAGCGCGCGCATGCGTGGTCTCATTTCTGACAACCCAGTCCTGGGCATTCAGAGTTCCTGGTCCGCTTGCCGCATTTCTTATTGTTTTAGCATGATATTCTTCTTCTTCTTCTTCTTCTTCTTCTTCTTCTTCTTCTTCTTCTTCTTCTTCTTCTTATTATTATTATTATTATTATTATTATTATTATTATTATTATAGTATTATTATTATTATTATTATTATAGTATTATTATTATTATTATTATTATTATTATTATTATTATTATAGTATTATTATTATTGTTGTTGTTGTTGTTGCTGCTGTTGTTGTTATTGTTGTTTGATGTTAATGTACAGACACGTTTCTTTGAGTGAGCATTAAGAAAAAAAAAAACATTTCCTGTCTGCTTTCTATGTACAAAATATTACATCATTCTTAATATATATCAAGCTCTTTATAGGTAAATGTCTCATATAATTCCTCATTTCTTTCACTGTGTTCTTGATATGATGTGCATTTATTTTTTCTCTCATATCAAAATATGAATTAATCAAATCCATAAATGTGTCAAACAAAATATATGAAATATATTAACATACATGGCCAACATATATTTACTTATACATATAAGTAGCTGAAGTGCCAAATATATAAATCAGGGTTATACTTTCACAAATATCCCATATATATATATATATATATATATATATATATATATATATATATATATATATATATATATATATATATATATATATATATATATATATATATATATATATATATATATATATATATATATATA
>JAXCGZ010000922.1:10000-17500 GCA_037179515.1 Halocaridina rubra
TATATAAGTGTGTGTGTGTGATAATGATATTTTCACACCTCAATTAAAAAACTAGCAAAAGTTGTTAAATTTGATTAGCTTACTAAGGATAGGCTTAGTAGTGGTGCTAGTTCACCCGAGTTGCTATGGGTCAACCTACTACGTGATACTTCCCCATATGAGGAGTGGCTGAGTCAAAGAAATACTTTGACTTTTAGTGGGAAATAAATACAGAAGAGGGGACTTACAGTCTCCTCGCTACGCTCCATCCAATTGGCTTCCGCGACACGCAGGAGAACATGAAGTATTCTTACCCCCCCTTCCCTTCCCTCAGGGGGAATATATATATATATATATATATATATATATATATATATATATATATATATATATATATATATATATATATATATATATATTGATGATCAATATTGTTAAAATTGTGACTTCTCATTTGACTTTTACGGGGTTATTCAACTTTACATGGGGTTGTAAGGGCTATTTATCTTTACAAGATCCAAAACAACTACCCAAGATGCTGGTCACTTCCATACCAACACAAAAATCAAAACAAATAATAATAATAATAATAATAATAATAATAATAATAATAATAATAATAATAATAATAATAATAATAATAATAATAATAATAATAATAATAATAAAGTCTGCACTACTTCACTCATGAGACTACTTTTGCATACTAAACGCAGTCACGTTGGAGTCGGACGGTCGCAGTGCAGAGGTGCCAGCTGCTTTGATGAGAAAAATGACAGACATGCAATAAAAAAAAAGGATATTTTTCCTACAAAAAGGACAGACTATATATATATATATATATATATATATATATATATATATATATATATATATATATATATATATATATATATATATATGTGTGTGTGTAATGCTCACTTAAAAATCAGACGAAAGAATTTCTTCGAAGGAAAAAGCTTCGCTATCGTCTGCAGCAATGGCTGGAGAGCTAGGACAATTGGAAGCTGAAGAGGATGGTTGTGGGTTGTCTCGTTGAGTAGTTTCTCTACAATCTCTTTTGTACATCTCATTTGTGAACAGACTTAGCGTGCGGACAGTTTTAGGCTGTCCAATTTTTTCTCGAGGAAAAAAAGACAGGCGGGTCTCAAAAAGGACAGATTGTCCTTAAAAGGACAGACCTGGCAACCCTGTCGCAGTGTCTCAGTCGGACCGTACGAGGTGACATTTCCTCATGATTCAAGGTGGGGGGGGGGTTATTCTACCTATCTACCTTGGCTGTTTCCCCCTTTAATTGGGGGTAGCCGACATCAAAAAAAAGAAAACAATAAGGGGATTACTCTGCTCTATGGGCAATGACGAGGGAGCTAGCGACCGCTCAGATGGCACTGCTGGAGTGCCACAGCCCATCCTCCCAGCTCTTCCACAACCTGTGTCGCTTAACAACTGCCAACTCCCCTACTGCCCCTACCACAGGGCTACCTCTGTAAGAGGCAGCCCCGTGGTAACAGCGCCATCAGAGCTGCGTCACAACAGCTCGCCACTTATTCCTATTCCTAGCACGCTCACTTGCTTCCCTCACATCCATCCTCCTATCATTCAGGGTTCTCCTTACTCCATCCATCCACCTAATCCTAGGCCTCCCTCTAGCATTTCTCCCATCAACTCTCGCATTCATCACCTTTTTCAGCAGTCTTTCATCATCCATACTTTCCACATGGCCAAACCATCTCGGAACATTCATATCTACTCTGCTTGCAATTTCTCTCCTCACACCCGTTCTTGCTCTCACCACTTCATTCCTAACCCTATCCAACCGAGATACACCACTCATACTCCTCAGGCATTTCATCTCAAACACATTTAGTTTCCGTCTCTCACTTACTTTCATACCCCATAACTCTGATCCATACATCACAGTTGGCACAACCACGTTCTCATACAAAACTTTCTTAACATACATTTCCAACCCTCTATTCTTCATCACTCCTTTCAAAGCACCCAACACTTTACATCCTTCATTCACTCTGTGACACACATCTGCTTCCACTCCACCATTTGCAGCTATAACCGAGCCTAAATACTTAAACTGATCAACTTCCTCAAGTGTCTCTCCATTCAACATAACATTCAATCCAGCACCATCCTCATGTCTTGTACATCTCATAACCTTACTCTTTCCCACATTCACTAGCAACTTCCTTCTCTCACACACCATTCCAAATTCTGACACTAACTAACACAGCTTCTCCTATGAATCTGCCACCACCACAGTATCATCTGCAAACAGCAACTGATTCAGCTCCCACTCGTTATCATCCCCATCTACCATTCTCAAACCTCGACCACACACTCGCTCATTCACCTCTCTTACGACTATTAGAGATACATTATTCATTATAGCGTACAATCTTTGTGTTACTGTTATTACATCTATTGTTACATACTCTTATCCAGAATTATGGAAAACCCCTTATGCTATTCCTGCTTTCAAAGGAGGAGATGAAGAGGAGATTACTAATTATAGACCAATTTCTTTGCTTCCAGTTCTGTCCAAAGTCTTAGAAATGATTGTTGCTAATCAACTGACACAATACCTAGAAATAAATAATCTCCTTTCTGAAAGTCGTCATGGCTTTAGACCAAAGCTATCGACACAAACAGCACTCTTGAAAATATCTGATCAAATATATAAAAACAATGATAATAAAAAAATATCTTTGCTTTTACTTCTAAATCTATCAAAAGCTTTTGATAGTGTAAATCATAACATTCTAATAGAACAATGTCAACTTGCTAAATATAGACCTATGCTGGTTCCAAGATTATTTAACTAATCGATATCAGTCTGTCAAAATTGGTAATATAGTATCATCCCCAAGAAATATTACATTTGGTGTTCCTCAAGGATCAATTCTTGGTCCAAATTCATTTACTATATATATTAATGACTTGACGAAACATTTACCAAACGGCTTTGTTGTACAGTATGCAGATGATACACAAATTTTAATTGAAGGACAAAGCAGCGCTCTAGAAACATTACTTCAAAAAGCTGAATATATATTAAGTAGAGTTAAATTGTACTTTCAAAGAAATGGACTCATATCGGGTGAGAAGAAAACTCAGCGTATCTTTATTGGATCTCGCCAATTCATAACGCATTTAGAAGGCGTTAGTATAAATATTAATGGGAATATAATCAAACCAATGAAAAGTGTAGAAAATCTAGGAGTGTATTTTGATAGATTTATATCCTTAGAAACCCATATAGATGGAATATATAGAAAGGCTATGAGGACACTTATTCAATTAAATAGAGTGAAAGATTCCTTTGAAACCGAGACACGTTTAATTAGGGTGCAATCACTGGCTTTAAGCATTATAAATTATTGTTTTGTTATATGGGGCTCTACGAGTAAAACACAACTTAATAAAGTCCAGAAATTACAGAATTTTGCAGCCCGAGTTGCAATTGATACTGTTCGAAAATACGAACATATCATCCCCTTTTTATCAGAACGTGGGTGGTTAAATATAAATGATAAATGTAAATATGATGTCTGTAGTTTGGTTTTTAAGGTTGTAAGAGGCTATCTGCCTGGATGGTTATATGACTTTGACACAGTAAACTCAGCAACTGGTGTGACTACTGGACAGTCTAATAATTTGGTTGTAAAAAGAGCAAACACGAATTTGGGGTCGAGAGAAATTGCTACTCGAGGCCCAAAATTTTGGAATAGCCTTCCAGTCGCTGTTAGAGACTCGTTTTCTGTGTATTCTTTTAAAAGTAATATGAAGAAATATATTTAAAAAAAAGAATAACATGCTTTTACTGATGCTTATCTATATGGTTGCTTTTAAGTGATATGATTAATTGTTCATTATTATTCAATCGTTTATAGAATACTGTTTTATAGTGATAGCCTACTTTTACTTGTTTCGCATACATTTTATTTATCATAGTATAGCTATTTAGCTGTCAAGTTTTAAGATGTCCTAACGAGTCACGTTTAATACAGTAAACCATTTTATATACATTCTATTAAAAAAATAAGTATACCCCTTTTATTGCATATTGTAATTAATATAATGTAGCTTTCTAAATAAATCCCTTGTTGCTATATTTTTATCTACAGTATACTAGCATTATTTAGTCTTAACGCTTGTAAGATTGATGTTATGTCAGAGCTAAGTTTTACTTTTTATGTTAGTTCTTCAGTTGGTAAGACCATATTGGGTTCAAAATCTGAAATTTATAAAAATAAATATGATTAGAAATGTGCACTGTGACTTTCCAAACACCCTGTGTGTTTATATATATATATATATATATATATATATATATATATATATATATATATATATATATATATATATATATATATATATATATATATATATATATATATATATATATATATATATATATATATATATATATATATATATATATATATATATATATATATATATATATATATATATATATATATATATATATATATATATATATATATATATATATATATATATATATATATATATATATATATATATATATATATATATATATATATATATATATATATATAAATTACCACAAGAACAGTTTGATGGACATTTTTCCATTATCGAAATTCGACTATTTGAAACCAAAACGCCCTGGGTAGGCCCCATACATATATCTACTGTTATACTCACTATACCTGCTCAGTTGGCAACAACTGTATACATCACAGAAGACACCACTACATCTTTTCATATGTCTTTAACCGTTTCTAGCGAAGAGATGCTGTACTGCCCACTTTGCTATTGATGAATTCTGTACATACTAGGTGTGAATGAGGTTCTTTACCCAATACAGTTACGTTTGATTTGCTTCTATTAACGTTTTCTTTTCTTTTCTTTTAAAAAGAATGAAGAATTAAAGTTAGTGATAATTACTAAAATTTAGGGAGGAATCATTTATGGGCTTATGTTTTAAGATATTATAAATGAGTTGTGTAAGATATATACTAAATTAAACACACACATAGACACACGCGCACACACACCCACCCACACACACACACACACACACACACACACACACACACACACACACACACACACACACACACACACACACACACACACACACACATATATATATATATATATATATATATATATATATATATATATATATATATATATATATATATATATATATATATATATATATATATATATATATATATATATATATATGGCAGAGATATGAAAATGATAAATAATAAGAAAGACAGGCAGGAAGAATTGTCAAAGTAATGAAGACCTAGAAGTACGGCAGGATTAGGCCCTGACATGACGATATATCTATGTTTGGAATATGTTATTTTTTCCTAGAATGGGATTTGTTACTTAAAAGACAGACAACTTTATGCCTCTAGATCTTCTTTCTTATTCTTAAGCTACTGTTGAATCTTCCCTTGCAGTTGGTCTGATACAGTATCGTTGGAGACAGCTTCCTAATCGAGACAAATCGGAAGTGATTATGATAAGACCTGCAACGATGCTGTTTCAAATTAGTTCTGGACAGGATGCAATAGTAGACTAAGAATAGGATTTCAGATGTAAAGACATAATATTGTCTTTCGTTAAAGTCACGAACCCAACATGGAGGAAATCGGCCATCATAAAATCCACGCGCTCTTCGTGATATATATATATATATATATATATATATATATATATATATATATATATATATATATATATATATATATATATATATATATATATATATATATATATATGTATATATATATATATATATATATATATATATATATATATATATATATATATATATATATATATATATATATATATATATATATATATATATATATATATATATATATATATATATATATATATATATATATATATATATATATATATATATATATATATGTATGTGTATGTGTATGTGATTACCTAATTGATTACCTAATTGTGTTTACGGGAAAGAGCCCAAAGCTCGTATCTTCCCGTCTCCTGATCGGTTCTATTTTTAGACTTAGTGATACTTATCATACCTGTCCTTAAAACTATGGATTGAGGTAGCATTAACTACCTCCTCGCTTAGCGAATTCCAATTATCAACTACTCTTACACTGAAAGAGTATTTCCTTACATCCTGCAAACAAGTTTTCTTCCGAAGCTTCAAACTATGACCTCTAGTTCTAGAGCCAGCCATATCGAAATATCGATCCCTATCCACTCTATCATAACCATGAAGGAATTTAAAGACTGTCACCATATCCCCCCTTACTCTTCTAGCTTCGAGTGATGGCAAGTCTAATTCCCTCAGCCTCTCATCATAACCGAGATTGCGTATTTCTGGCACCAGTTTCGTGTATGTGTATGTATGTGTGTGTGTGATTACATAATTGTGATTACCTAATTGTGTTTACGGGAAAGAGCCCAAAGCTCATATCTTCCCGTCTCTTCATCGGTTCCATTTTATACTTAGTGATACTTATCATACCTGTCCTTAAAACTATGGATTGAGATAGCATTAACTACCTCCTCGCTTAGCCAATTCCAATTATCAATTACTCTTACACTGAAGAAGTATTTCCTTACATCCTGTAAAGAAGTTTTCTTACCAAGCTTCAAACTATGACCTCTAGTTCTAGAGCCAGCCATATCAAAATATCGATCCCTATCCACTCTATCAAGGCCATGAAGGAATTTAAAGACTGTCACCATATCCCCCCTCACTCTTCTAGCTTCCAGTGATGGTAAGTCTAATTCCCTCAGCCTCTCATCATAACTGAGATTGCGTATTTCTGGCACCAGTTTCGTGGCATGTCTTTGAACTTTTTCAAGCTTAGCTATGTGCTTTTTCAAGTGCGGATTCCAAAAGGGGGCTGCATATTCGAGTTTTGGCCTCACATAGGTTACATAAATATTTCTGAACATTTCCTTGTCCATGTGCCTGAAGGCTACCCTTACATTTGTTAAGAATGCATATGCTGCCCTTACTATGCCATTTATATGTATTTCTGGAGACAAATCTGCCAGTATATTTACTCCTAGATCTCTCTCATTTTCTGTCTCTTGAAGTTGTACTCCAGCCACCGAGTAGTCAAGCTTGGGCCTTCTTGCACTTGTACCCATTCTCATTACCTTACAAATTTGAAGTATTGAATTTCATTAGCCACTTTTCTGACCACTCATGGAGATTATTTAGATCCTTCTGAAGTTCTCTACCATTGTTCTCGTTTTTTACATTCTTCACAATCTTTGCATCATCTGCAAACATATTCATGAATGAATTTACAGACTCTGGTAGGTCATTTACATATACAAGGAACAAAAGTGGCCCTAAAACTGAACCCTGTGGAACTCCACTACTAACTCTTCTCCATTCAGACACTGAGTGTCTTACTCTAACCCTCTGTTCCCTTCCTTCTAAGTAAGTTTTTATCCATTCCAAGACATTTCCACCTATTCTAGCCATTGATT
>JAXCGZ010000922.1:25000-30000 GCA_037179515.1 Halocaridina rubra
TCCTGCAATTTTATGTGTATTTAACATGCCCGGAGCAAGAGGGGAACTGCTCTCTCAAAATTACCCTTTTCATATTCTCTGTATCCGTATAGTGAATACCCAGTACTATCAATTAGGGTATGATAATGTCTTCGCCAACCCCTGTACGCAGACCCTTGTGTTCACTAATGCTGCTCCTTGAGCTGTTGCAAATAATAAGAGGTATCAGAAATCACCCTCTCCACCAGAGAGGAAGGTTAATAACAGCCCTAAGCCACTAGATTGCACTACTTTATACCCATACCATTTCAACTTAATATTTACATTTGCCTCATTACACATCAACTATATACCAAAGTCTAAAACAGACAGTTCAATATTAATGTTGCTGTTGGCATTTAAAACACTGTGTAAACGAAAGGACTCGCGAAACAATATAACACTGAGTACTGAATCCTAGCTTCCTTGGAAATGACCTTCTTCTCTTATAAGAATTTCCATCATGGCTTGTGCATCAGTAAAAAACTTCACTTCATCTGCGTCCTCCTTGCAAATTATATCAGGTGAGTTGGGTGCCATGGTAGGAACTAGAGACATGTTATTATCCCATTACCCAACTACTTTGCTGTTGCTGCTGCTGCTGGGAAGTAACTCTAACCACTTCCTTAACTTTCTCCTTCTCCTGTTTTAAGTTCCATTCTTCACGTTCCCTAATTAATAACATATTATTGTTCTCTACATACTATTGTAAGTCAATGTTAAGAACTTGACTGTCAATAAGTTTTAGAAGTCCTACAAAATTCTTTAAGCTGTGAAGAATATTGCTGATCCTTGGGAGGACGTTAAGCACACGAACTTGAATGGGGTATGGAAGAAACTGTGTCCCCAGTTTCTGAATGACTTCCATGACTTTGAGGAGACAGGTGAGGCTGTCACTAAGACTGCTGTTGAGTAAGGAGCTTAAGTTAGAGGTGAGGGCTAATGATGTAACAGAGCTGTGAAATCTCATGGAGAGGAATTACATGCTGAGGAACTCATTCAACTGGAGAAGCAGATTATTGAAGAGGAAGAAGAAATGCCAGCCCCAGAGCCCAAGAAATTTACAAGAAAGGGCTTGGAAGAAGGTTTTGCCCTGACAGGGGAATGGTTGGTGAAGTTTGAGGCAGAGGACCACAACATTGCCAGGTACTCTAGTGTGCAAGCCAACTACAGGTGTAAAGGTAAGCAATAGTATACTGAATACTGCATATGTATACAAGAAATTGTTCTCTCCTTTAGTTACAAATATGTTTTCATTTGTTATAGAAATAGCATTTTTATACCTTAGATTTTGAACTTTACTACTGCTTTAGCATAGGTGGATGACGTAGGTACTTATCTAGGTGTATTCCAACTTACGCTGAAAAACGGGGTACATTACGTCTTCAGGAATGGAACTATGACGAAAGTCGAGGACCCCTTGGGAAAAAAGAAGTATATATATATATATATATATATATATATATATATATATATATATATATATATATATATATATATATATATATATATATATTATATATATATATTACAAAGTTCTATACAAACTACCTTCACATAATAAGCAAAATCAGCATCAAGCCTATAAAAAGAAACCAAGCTATTAAATACTACTACTACTACTACTACTACTACTAATAATAATAATAATAATAATAATGAAAATAATAATAATAATAATAATAATAATAATAATAATAATAATAATAATAATAATAATAATAATAATAATAATAATAATAACAATAATAATAATAATAATAATAATAATAATAATAATAATAATAATAATAATAATAATAATAATAATAATAATAATAATAATAAATATAATAATAATGAAAATAATTATAATGATAATAACAACAACAACTGGGGAAACATAAGGCCTACTTTATATATTTTCTTATGTATGGTTTTTGCCTTGTCTGCTTTATATAAACAAGGAATATTAATGAACACTGCATGACTCTATCGTTATTTTGTCTTTCCGTGCATTACTAATGATCCTCATTCAAATGGGGATGGAGACAGACAAGTTGGAGCTGGGGAATTAAGGCTGGAGTCCCTTTCCAAGGCACCGAGGCTGAATGTTAGAGGATGTAACAACCTTTAAAATGTTTATTGCAAGTGGCCTTATTTAACTGGTGGCATAGCTAAATAACCTGCAACGCTGATACAAAGTGAGTAAATATTGCTATATACATATCATGTCACATACTACCATAAGATACTCACATAAACAAAAACTATTTCCCTCAAAACTGATGCCACTCTTATTGTTCTTTGTACTTTAATGTGTCACTTTTAATCCCCATTTAACTGAGGGTGGATAAACAGGATGGAGGTGGGGAATTAAGACAGGCTGCCCTTCCTATTACCTCACAATGGGTTATAACATTGGTTTGTCACTTCCTAAGTTGGAGCTCTAACCCAGTGGTTCCCAATCTGTGGTCCGCGTACCCCTGGTGGTCTGCAAAGGTAGTACTGGGGGTCTGTGAACTGAACTGAAATTTTCATATATATATATATATATATATATATATATATATATATATATATATATATATATATATATATATATATATATATATATATGTAAGTGACTAAGCATATTAAAAGAAAAAATATAATAATGCAGTTAGACAAAGGCAGCGTAACGTACCCATGCTCTCATAAGTATGGCAATATTAAAAATAAACGTTTTCTGATTATATAATTTATTTATTTTTCTTTTCTTTCTCTCTTTAGTTTTTTATGCATTTAACACTGTACATGAAAGTAACATGTCGGATGTCAGGCAATCACAGTACGGTAGGACCGAAGCATTTATACGTGTGAGATTACCAACCTGTCATGTGTTGAACACCTACAGTCGGACCGTGGCGTGCGAGCTCAGTCTGAGCTGAAGTTCTGAACACTGATTGCTGCAACTTCGCTCTTCCTTCACCGTCTTCATGTTTCGAACCGACAGTTGCATCCAAACGTTAATGCAACTTGAGCAGTCCGTAGTCAGTGCATCTGTGTTTGATTCCAGAACATTAATATTTAGTTGTATTAACTACATCAGTGACTATTTATTGTAAATATCTGATCGTATGATGGATTGGTGGTTAAAAACCGGAAGCATGTTAAAACGAGACAGTAGTGACATAGAAGGTGAATGTGCGACAAGCTCAAGTGAAAAGACACTGAATCATCAGTCGAAACGCAAAAACCGTAAATACTGTGATGAATACATATCCTTTGGATTTATATGTAGAGGCAGTGAAGGTGAACAGAAACCACAATGTGTTCTCTGTTATGAAATATTGTCCAATGAAAGTATGAAGCCAGCCAAACTTCGCCGGCATCTTGAAACTAAGCATAAGGAGCATACTAACAAACCTGTTGAATATTTTCAAAGAAGTTGGGAAGAACTGCTTTCAAGACAAAATATTATAGAAAAATAGCAACCGGGGGTGATATTAAGAATGCTGTGTGTGCTTCGTACGATGTTTCTCTTTTAATAGCAAAGAGTGGAAAACCACACACAATAGCAGAGGAACTAATTTTGCCTGCTGCCAAAGCAATGGCCTCCTGGATGCATGGAGACAAAGTATCAAAGAGTTTTGATCTCATTTCATTGTCAAATACCACTGTCAAGCGGCGAATAGAAGACATGTCTGACAGTGTTAAAAATCAACTAGTGAAGAGTGTGATTAAAAATCCGTATTATTCTCTACAATTAGATGAAAGTACAGATGTTGCTAACAGTGCTGATTTACTTGCATTCATATGATATGAATTTGACGGTACAATTAAGGAAGATTTTCTCTTTTGCCAGTCATTGCCAACACACACAACTGGTGAGTCTATTTTTAGTAGTTTGAATAATTTTATAATAGCTAATGATATTGGATGGTCAAAGTGTGTAGGTTTGAGTACTGATGGGGCTCCCGCAATGTCGGGAAAGTACAAAGGACTCAAGGCAAATATCCAAGCTATAATACCAAATATCAAGTGGACTCATTGCTACATACATAGAGAATCGTTGGCAGCAAAGAAAATGCCAGAAACATTGAAGACGACTCTAGATGAAGTAGTGAAAGTAGTTAACTTCATAAAAGCTCAGCCCTTAAATTCTCGTATTTTTAGTGTTCTTTGTGAGGAGATGGGTAGCGCTCATGAACAACTGCTCTTGCATTCTCAAGTGCGGTGGCTGTCCAGCGGTAAAGTACTTACCTGCATATTTGAATTGCGTGATGAAATAAGACTATTTCTTCATGATAAAACATTTCATGGGAGAGAATGGTTTAATAACTTTTCGTGGCTAGCTATTGTGGCATACATGTCTAACATCTTTACTTATTTGAATGACCTAAATTTGAGCCTACAAGGGAGATCCGTAACTATTTTTAAAGTTGAAGATAAAGTGGAAGCTATGATCAAGAAATTAGAATTGTGGTCTGAACGTCTGCATAGTGGTGTGTTTGAATCCTTTCCAACGCTTTATGAGTTTCTTGGAACTTCTGAAGAAATAAGAAGCCTTTTTATTCAGCATTTGCAAGGTTTAAAGATCAGTTTTAGGGATTATTTTCCTCCTCATGATGGTAATAACAAGTGGATTAGGGATCCTTTTCATGTAAATGTAAAAGATGTAAAAGAATTAACAGCAAAAGAAGAAAATAGTCTTGCTGAACTTTCATGTGACACATCACTAAGATCACGTTTCAGCTGCTACAATTTATCAGACTTTTGGTTACTATTGAAGAATGAGTACCCAGAACTGGCAACCAAGGCCCTGAAATATCTAATGCCATTCCCTACTACGTATTTATGCGAGCAGGCTTTCTCACAGCTCATTTACATAAAATCAAAATGCAGAAATAGGATGAATGTGGAACCTGATCTTCGCTTAAAACTGTGAGCCATTGAACCTGAAATTGAAAACATAGTAGCAGCAAAACAGCATCACCCATCTCATTACTGAGATTAAGCTA